>PVIC010007781.1:10030-50059 GCA_004025085.1 Thryonomys swinderianus | reverse complement strand
CTTCCTTCCTTCCTTCCTTCCTTCCTTCCTTCCTTCTTCTTTCTTTCTCCTGCTTCCTTCCTTCCCTTTCTTTCTCCCTTCCTTTCTTTCTCCTTTCCATTCTTCCTTTTTCTTTCTCCCTCCCTCCCTCTCTCTCTCTTTCTTTCTCCCTTCTGACTGTCCTTCCTTCCTTCCTCTCTCTGTCTCTCTCTCTCTGTCTCTCTCTCTCTGTCTCTGTCTCTCTCTCTCTTTCTTTCAGTATAGGAATCAATCTTGGGCCCTTGTGCTTGTAAGGTAGCTGTGGTACCACTGAGCTAAATCCCCTGCCCTCCTTTGTATCTTTCTGTGAACTTATATACAAAAAGCAGAGTAATAGTCCATGATATTGATACACCAGATTTTCAGCTGCCCATTTATTTATTTGTGTTTCCTGATATAATAATAAATCTTGGTGTCTTTAATTTTGTGGGCCTTTGGACAGATTCCCAGCAGTGGAATTGTTGGAGTCAATAAATATGCATATGTTTATTTTAATATACTCAAATGTAAAATATTTATTTAGATTTTAAGATTTTATATGTGTGTTAGGGAAGATTTATTTGCTTGGTTGAGATGGACTAAAATTTAGATTTATTATAATTATTTAGTATTTAACTTATAACAGGGAATCCCTGCATATTGTTCAAAACCTGAAGTGTGATAAATATCTATGATCAGAATTATTTTAAACATAGATTGCCACTATAGGTAAAGTTGGCTGTATTTTTGAGATACATGGAACAAAAGTCTTGATAATAAGCCATTTTAAAAATGGAGAAAAGAGTCTAGTCCTAGAGAGAGAATGGACATGCTAATAACTGACAAAAATGCTTAAAATTAATAATGATTCTGAAATTGCTGCTCTCCTTAACTCATTTGAAAAATCTGCCTCTAATAAGGAAAAATGAAGAAAATGAATTTGGACATAAATGAAGAGCTTTCTAAAATAGCTATTGATTAAAGAAATCATAAAAATACTTTGATGATTTGAAGACATCCAAATCAAGCTGTATATCTAATTGTGAAATTTTATTTTTTTAAAAATTTATGATTTCAGACCAATTTATGAAGTTTGGTTAAATGATTAATATTGTGCATAAAGTCAACACTTATTCTCATCACTCAACTCCACCGTTCTTTTCTCTGGTCAGAAGTCAAATTAAATCATAATGTGCTTAATGGTTGGACACCAACTCTCTGAACTCTTATTTCCTTTATTCATATATTAATTCATTCAATCTTCCAGTCACTCTTCTAGTTAGTAAATATTTATGTAACAGTCTCTGTGTTAGTTACTTCCAATGCCAAAACAAGTAAGGTATTCTTAGTGTGGTAGGAAATAGAGACCAAGAAGCCAATGGTGACAATACAGCTCACTAGTACTTTTTTTTTTTTTTTTTTTGAGACAGGGTCTCGCTTTGTAGTTCAGGCTGGCTCTGAGCTCACTATGTAGCCCAGGCAAGCCTCGAACTCAGCAGTCCTCCTGCCTCTGCCTCCTGAGTGCTGGGATTACAGGTGTGAGCCACCACGCCCAGCTAGCTCACTGGTACTTTGATGGAAGATAATTATGTCTTAAAGGAAACAGAAGAGGCTCCAACTGTGTCATACCAAGAAGTGAGGGAGTGTTTCTTAAAACATTTGAAAATAAAAAATAAAAATAGTTTTTAAAGAGAAACATAAAAATTTGAAATTTGGCAGAGAGAATAGTGTATTGCTCAGAGACACAAGTTTAGCAAGTTTGAAGAATAGTAATACTAGTACTAAAAGTAGTAGTTCTCTTGGCTCCAATAAACATGCAGGACAGAAATAGGCAACATATAACCTTTTGTTTTTCTGTTTTATACCAGTAGTTCCTTAGCCTCTTGGTTCAGACAAACCAGCCATCAGAATACTGCAAGGTTCTGAATGGCTGACTGATGGGATTCTGGGAGGACTTTGCATCCTTGAACTCTCCTCCCTTGCAGACAGTCCTGTGGTTGTGGTGACTTGAGGTTACTGTAGTACTGGCTGATATTCTACTTCCTGTGGTTATGAACATATCTAAATGTCTGCATTGTTTCAAAGTATGTCTATGCACATTAAAAATGAAGTGGTACTAGAGTGTTATTTGGAGACAAGGAAAGTCCTTAGGAATTTTGAGGTTGCAGTTGTATTACACTATTGACTATCTCTATTATCTTTGAGAAGCTATTTTCTATTTCTAGCTTCAATGTTATCATTTGTAAGGTAATAGCTTTAGTTTTAGTGAACATCTGTCACATACTAGGCACTATTCAGATCATTTAAAAAGTATAAATTGATCACTAATTATTGCTCATGTATGACATTTCTACTCTTGCATTTCCCACTCTCATACATGGTGGAAACTAAAATGTTTGCACAAATTCAGCACTTGGGAAGCATGGAATCTGGCATCCATTCAGATGTTCTGGCTCCAGAGTCTGTAGGTTTAACCTCCAACACATGATGTCTTTATAATGATATTTAACATAACTTTATGTCTGCCAGATTGTTATTTGGGAGAATCCTAAGAGATAGCCTGCGTGATTGGTAAGCTGTGCATTAATCAACCTGTACTTGGGGATAGCAAATTCTATGGAATCATAGCAAAAAAGCTAAAAGTGAGAGACGACAGGCTCCTGCTGCTGATTTGCTTTCCATCGTGTGGGAAATATAGGAATGGAAAGTTGTAGTTGTGAATATAGTGTGTGTGGTTGGTTCCAATTGTCATCCAGCTGGGCCAGTTACCGTATGTCTGTCATCCGACGACCTTGGGAGGGTGAGAGGGGATGCGGAATCACAACTCCCAGACTCTGTGTTGGTTGAAAAGCTTCCCCTCCTTATTATGGAAGTTATGGGCATTTATATAGGGCAACTTGGGATGTGATTGGATGAGAGGGCAGGAGCAGTGCTCATGGCGGGGTGTGATTAGGCCAAGGGCAGAAGTAGCCTTTAGCAATGTATGATTGGTCTGCATCACCTGTGTTGCTTTCATCTCCTGCACCTGTGTGTCACTGTGGTTTCTTAAAGGCCCATTGTATCTATTCATGCATCAGGAGAGAGAGAGAGAGAGAGAGAGAGAGAGAGAGAGAGAGAGAGAGAGGGAGGGAGAGAAGTTGAAGCATCTGGAGAAAGGTTTTGCCACATCTCCTCCCTTTTGTTTTTAAAAAGACCTCAGGGTGACTCTGCCTGTCTTAGGTTGTTCCCACTAGAGGAATCTTAAACGTTGTTGGCTAACCAGTTCCACCTAGGTCTCAGTTGGGCTGTGCAGCTACGTCTGGCTTAGGTTGTTTCTCTCTGGAGAAACCTTACCCGTCATTGACTGACCAGCCTTCTGGCCCAATTCAGAGGAAGAGGATGTGAGCAACTGATGGGAGCTTAGTACAGATTGGGCTATCATGGATCAGTCAGATGCAAACCTTCAGACATAATCCAGGAGCTTTTACTAGAAGTACACCCATTTGGGTACCTGTGTCAAAAGGCTATCTTACTGGTGGGCCCTGCTCAACTAAATCCATCTTTGAGTTTCACCCTGTCCATGTACATCCCCTGTGGCTTAGGAGATGTAGACCTGCTGTACTTTGCTTAACCACCCTTCTGTCTGGCTATCATCTCTCACCTGGTGGTGTCATTTCACTTTGGCTAACATGATATTTTTGTGAGTCTGAGTGTACTGCTGATGAGCCTTTCCTGTAATGTTACATATGGTGCAAGTCAGGAGTATTACAGTGACAGTAGGAACATAAAGGGAAATCAAAATTAGACCTTTGATCCACCCACTCAATTGTGAGCAACTGCATTGAAGTCCCGACCAGATAGTTTCCCAAACGTCCTTGAGTGCCAGGGAGTGAAGTCGTTGGTGGCATTTGTTAATAATAGTTCTGGTGAGGTCTTTTAAATGGGCATCATAAGTGATGCCCCAGGTGTGCCACATAAAATCAGAGAGGTTGGTGAGGTTGCAGTTTAAGCACCAATAAGGAGTAACAAACATGCCAGGGTAACTGATGTGGCATCAGAATGGGACTTGGTTTCCATGAGCTTAAGTTCTCCACTCATGAGGTCTACCTGGGTCTGGAGGGTTAGCACGACTGTTTGGAGCTCTCCAAACATTGTGGCTGTTTGGCTCAGGGCTTGGGAAGTATTTGCAGTGAGGTGAGTGACAGCAGAGGCAGTGGCAATCTGGTTATGGAGGGTGATGGAGGCAGTAGCCGCTGCAGTAACTGCTGCAACTAGTGAGACAATTATCACTGTGATAGCAGATGTCCCCAAGTCTCTTTGGTGGTGAACGTGTTGGAGGTCTGTTCTAGAACAAAGCACAATGTTAAAGAATCAGTGAGATTTACAGGAATCCATGCTGCAGGAGGAAACCTGCAAAAGTAGAAGAACTGGGGCAGAAATGGTTGAATCCTTTTGGTGAGATGCAGAACATCAGGGCAACAGTTGAATTCTTGGCTAGAGGTTGATTTGTGTATGAACAACTGGTATCAGATGTTGAAGTGTGAGCAGAAGAGTCATCAGGATCATTTTTGGTGGCTGTTTGCTTGAGTGATCTCATCCTTGGCTGTGAACAGTAAGGCTTGACATTTTTTGACAGGGTCCAGACAGGTTGAGGTGAGTCCTGTGGAAAAACACAGGCATATCCCCTCCCCATGGTTAAAAGTGGGGCTGGGCCATGGGTAAGGTTGGTGCAGGGATCATGCCATAAGACAAGAGGGCTGGTGGGGATATATTGAATGGTTGCCAGTGTCGCTGTGATGGGGAAAGACCTTGATCATCAATGGAAAGGAAATTGATAGTGAAAAGGGCAAATGAAGTTTATCTAGTGGGAAAGAGCCTGCGGTAGAGGTGACCTGTTTCTTAAGGGTGTTTTTAAGTGTTTTATGCACCCTTTCTACAACTGCCTGTTCTTGCGGATTGTAATGCCCGTGGAATGCTGAATGTGATAATCAGTGAGGAAGGAAAGGAAAGCTTTAGAGTTGTAAGCCAGGCCATTATCAGTCTTGAGTTTGTAGGGAACACCCATAATGGCAAAGCAATGGAGACGTCATTGGGGAAATCTGAGTGAGAGGTAGCAGAAGGCTGAATCTGTGCAGGAACTTGAGGGTAAAGTGTTGGCGTATCACCCTGGAACTTGTGATCCCAAGATGGCAGTGCCGGCGTGGGAGCCTGAGGGGAAGATGGCGGCATAGCACCATGAGGGATGTGACCCTAAGATGGCAGTGTACTGGAGTGGCATGTAGGGGGTTGATTGCGGTGCAGAAGATTCCTCCACAAAGAGAGCAGCAAGCACACCAAGTAAGTTATGAATGGAGGGGTTATGGAAGGCAAGGCAGGGCATGAGAGAAAGTTACAAGGAACTGGGGGAAGCAGTTGCCTGATAGGCGGCTGTGGAGCCTTGTGGGCACAGGGTGGCTGCATAATGTTAGGAAGGGCTGGGGCCTGGTAGGCAAAGATTGAGAGTAAGATGAGCTGTTGCCTAATGGGCAGCGCTAGGTCCTCGTAGGCTAAGTAAGATTAAGGGGTGACCTGTTGTCTGATGGGCAGCAGTAGGGCCTGATAGGCAAGGGTATAGTCGAGGAGGTTTGTGGTGGCACATGTGGGTGGAGCATCTGGAGAAAGAGCCAAAAGAGATGCTGAGGGGTGGGGGAGGGGCAACTCTGGCAGCTCGGCACCATTTTGCGATAATTTGGTGCCAAACAGGATGTTACCCATTGTATAAAAGGCTCCTAATATGAACAGACAACAAGAGTACACAGACCGAAGAGAAGAAAGAGAGAAAAGGCAATGGTAGCATTGAGGTATGTTGGGGACTCGTGGAGGGAGGGGACCAAAACCAGTGAGCAATGAGAAATAAGTAGAGGAAAAGAAGAAAATCAGTGGCAGAGGAAGGCTGTCAGAGGGCTCCACCAAACATGGGAGCCAGGGGCCATCCACCTGCTGGGGGGGGGGTTTAAGATCAGGGGTCCTGAAAGGTCTAAAAGGAAGGTGGACCAGATGGACAGGGGCCCAGCAGCACCAAAAGGAGTGGTCAGCAATGGACAGAGGGGGACAGTTACTGGCTGGAGGGTCTAAAACCAGGGGCCTGCAATGGATGGAGGGGGCCTGATAGGTGAAAACTGACAGCCACCTGATAGGTGAGGTCAGGGCCTGATAGGCAAAAACTGACTCACCCATTGATGTGGACTACCCGGGCTAGGCACGTCAGTTATCATCTTTGTCAGTTGTTGTTGTCCCATGGGGTCATGCTGGGTGGGGGAATTACCTGCAGCAGTGTGCCCCACATTTGGGCACCAGTTGTCATCTGGCCGGGCCAGTTACCAGACCATCTCTGTCATCTGACGACCTTGGGAGGTTGAGCAGGGATGCAGAATCACAACTGTCAGATTCCATGTCGGTTGAGAAGCTTACCCCGTTTATTATGGAAGTTACAGGCATTTGTATAGGGCAGCTGGGAATGTGATTGGATTAGAGGGTGAGAGCAGTGCTCACAACAGGGTGTGATTAGGTGCAAGGGCGGAAGTAGCATTTAGCAGTGTATGATTGGTCTGCATCATCTGCGTCTGTGCATCACTATGGTTTCTTAAAGGCCCATTGTACCTATTCATCTGCCAGGAGAGAGAAAGAATAGAAGAAGTGGAAGCACCTGGAGAAAGGTTTGACCACATCCAGTCAAGGAAACTAGTGTAGGATATTAAGCTGAAGTATGTTTTAAATTGACATTTCTCTAAAAGCATGTTATTTAGAAAATGTTATGAGTGGAATTGTGTCCCTCCAAATTCATATGTTAAAGGTCTAATCCTGAGTACCTCAAAAAATGATCTTATATGGATATAGAATTTTTGCAGATAGAATTAATTAAAATGAGGTCATGCCAAAGTAGGAGAGACTCCAAATCCAATATGGCTGGTGTCATTATGATGATGTGGACTTTGGGCTCAGTGACATGCACACGAGTAGAAGGCAGAAGTCTGAATAATGCGTCTATGATGCAAGTAATGTAAAGATGACTTAAAAAAAAAAACCCTAGAAGCTAGCTGAGAAGCAGGGAAGAGGTTTTCTCTTACAGTCCTAGACAGAAAGGGACCCTGCTGGCACTTGAACTCAAACTTTTGCCCTTCAAGAACTGTGACACATCAAAAACGTTTGTTATTTCAGTCACTCTGTCTGTCGTCTTTGTTACAATAACATCAGCAAACTAATATAGGAAATTTGTAAAACAGTATTTCTTTATCCGCAGCTTCATTTCAGCAGTTGGCCTATTGAAACAATGAAAACAGGGAAAAAGTAGCAGGGGGTTTATAAAGAGCAAATCATGCTATGAAAACTTGATGGCTTATTTTAATTGAATTAGAAAATTAGTCTGGGAAGGCAATTTAATTTGAAAAAATGCAAAATCATTAATTGAAGACACTTAATAATCTACAGTCCTAAGTGAGCATTAGTAGAAAATGTTATGAAATGAAATGAAATTCAGGTTATATTGTAGAGATAAGTTGATATACAATCTTAGCATGAGCCAACATTGTTGAAATATAGTGTTATTTTGTTAATAAAGATACATTGCTTTAGGGTTCTAAACCCTCAGCAAGGTTCTAACAAGTCTATGTTAATTTCACTGCCTTCTGTTTGATATAATTTGACAGAAGTTATGGGAATATTGACATGTACTGGGAGGAGTATGATAAAGGAGAGGATGGAGTATTTTGAGATCAGTAAAATTCTAACTGAAACCTTCCTATGTGGCCAGAAAGAAGGGCCTCCAGTTATTTGGAATTCATGTAGAATTACTCCCTTGACATAGATTTGAGAAGAGTAGCATTGGAAGGGTTTTGCTAATATACCCTTGTAAGTGTGCTTTGCATGGCCATTGACAAGTCTTAGGGAATATTTGTCAAAAGACTGTATAATAATTTTACATTTATCAAATAATTTGATATTTGCAAATATGAGAGTCTCAGAGACAAATGACCTAGCACAATCCAGGCCTATTTGATTTTCACATGGTGAATTAGTGATGAAATGGAACGCATTGAATATGGATCATAATAATTATAGTTAATTCATAAATCATGATTTTTATATGCTAGTGTTATGGCTTGCATTTAGATGTCTCTCTTCCCAAAGCCTTGTGCTCTTTCAGAGGTGGACAAATCTGGAGTGTGGTGGGAGGAGGGCTTAGGGCACTAGCATTAAGGGAGAGAGTGCTAACTGCTCAAAGCATTCTGAAAAAGAAAAATGGGGCCTAAAGATACTGTTACAGTCCCTTGTTTACTTTGCTGGCTTTCATCACCATGAACCATCATCACCCCTGTGCCACTCTGCCTTGGAGCCACCGGATTATGGGTGGAAACCTCTATGAACTATAAGTTAAATCAGCCTTTCTTCTTTTAACTGTGGGTCTTGGGTATTTTGTCTCAGCAAGGAGAGAAAAGTAACCAAGGTAGCTAGGCACCCTTCAGAGTGGTCGGTTTATTTAAGTTTCCCCTTATCTGGGCAAGTGTGCACTCCTGCAGTCCCAGTACTCTGCGAGTCTGGGGCAGAAAGTTTGCAAATTCAAGCCCAGCCAGGGGAACTTAATAACTTAGTGACATTTTGTCTCAGTAGTTAAACAAGAAGAATAGTAAAGCTTAGGTTGTATCTCAGTGTTCAATGCTCAGTACTACCAAAAAGGAGAAAGATTCACCTTAATTCTGTAAGGTAAGTGCCTTTAATACCCCTATTTTATAGATGACATTATCTTAGTCTGTTTTCAGTTGTAACAGTGTGGAAGACTAGATGAGACATAAAAAATACAATTATTTTTGCTGGTTTTATTTTATTTGTTTAATTTATGATATGGTGGTCAAACACCAGGCCTTATTCATGTGTCAAGCCATTCTGTCTCTAAGCTGTATCTGTAGCTCTAAGAGAACAAACAACAAGAGGTGTGTAAGAGGCTCAGTCAAACTGGATTTTATAGAGATGATCCATTAACCCATTGATCCATACATTTGCCAGCTGCTCAAATGAACCAATCCATATGAAGGAGAGTTTTGAATTCTTCTTGAAGGTCCCATATGATCCCAGTTCTTATTATCTCACACTGAGGAATAAATTTCAACCTGAGAGTTAAAACCATACTCAACCATAGCAAGACACTTGAAAGAATATGCCAGAGGTCATATTGGCTCCCAAGTTCATATTTTTAATCACTATGCAATATGTTTTTCTTTAAAGAAGAAGGGGATTCTTTTTACAAAAAATATAGCTTACATGGTTTCCCTGTATGAACTTCTTGTTTATGAAACATGTAGTTGAGTTGATATCATTTTATTTTCTTCCAGTAATCATAGAGGATTTATACTCTGTTTTTAGGATTTAAACTTAGTTTGTGTGCTTTGCAAACAATATTCTCACACAAAATGTGAACTAAAGTGTTACCTTAATTTTAAGTTTTGTTCACTCTACATACATGTATTAGGTGAGTTTTTTCGGACCTGCAGAATTCTTATGTAGTTCTGCTATTGGAAAGTCTACCTTTTGGGTAGGGAAATAGGAAGAGCAATCATTGTAATATGCTGAATGAAACTCTCAGAAGTGCATTCATATTGGCACAGGACCTAGAAATGGTGGCAAATTATGGGAAATAAGACTTAAATTTATGGCAGACATCATTGCTATGCATGTAATTTGGATCCAACTCTGTATGTGTGATGCCATTAGAGATGGTAAGGTGGAATTTTTTTGTATGCAAAGATGTATTTTAAAGGTATACTACAATGAAGGTGAAAGATGCTGAACTTCCAAAGTAAACTAAAATGATATATCATTAAAATGACCAAATCCCAAATATAGGGATTTTTTTTGTTGTTGTTGTTTGCAATGAGTTAGTTTTTTTTGTTGGATGTTTGTTTTGTTAATTCACAGTTTTATATCCTAGCAGTTACAAAATAAGACTTAAAAAATTAGTCTTTTTAGATTATTTAGTAGAGTCTTAATCTAGTTTTTTCTTAAGAAATGTGATGTACATCGTTCAAAAGAAGAATTTCTAGTGCTGGGCATGGTGGCTCATGCCTGTAGTCCCAGGACTTGGGAGGCAGAGGCAGGAGGATTGCCTGATTGTGAGTTTGAGGCTTGCCTAGGCTACATAATGAGCTCAGGGCAGCCTGAACTACAAAGCAAGACCCTGTGTCAAAAAAAGAAAAAAAAAAAAAGGAAGAAGAAGGAGAAGGAGAAGGAGAAGGAGAGAACAAGGAGAAGAAGTGTACATACATATACACACATGCACACAAACACACACACACATGTGAAACTTTATTCAAATTTCCTTCCTTCCAGACTAGTGAATTAGAAATGTACTAGCATCACTTGATTTTGTCGAGCAATTTTACTTCTTAGTTATTTTTGAATCTATACATTTCTCTCTCTTTTTTTTTTGAGACAGAGTCTCACTTTGTAGTTTAGGCTGGCCCTGAGCTCACTATGTAGCCCAGGCAAGCCTTGAACTCAGCAATTATGTCTGCCTCCTGAGTGCTGGGATTACAGGTATGAGCCACCATGTCCAGCACTGTGGTATATGGTATTGATTGCTGGTGGGCGTGAGTCACCACGCCCAGCATTGTATATGGTTACCGGGATTGAACTCAGAACCTTGCACTTGTGAGGCAGGCACGGGAACCACTGAGCTAAATCTCTGGCCCTCTCATTGTATCTTTATAAAAGCATACTAGTAATGTCAGTAGAGAGAATAGCATACCTCTCCACTAAGGTTGAGACTTGTTAAATTATAAACTGCCAGTGTGATAATCATTAAAAGCTCCTTGGTAATTGTGACATGTTGTTAGGTAAAAGGAAAATGAAACTTCCCTCCAGTATCCTCTGCTTTTGTGTTCATCTTGTAGGATGACATTTAGGGGATTAGGGTAGGAGATGGGGCCAAGTCCCCAGTGAGCTTGTCACCTCAGGGTGTTCTGCAGACAGAAGGGTCCTGGAGATTTTGTTAACCTGGGCATAGCCTTGTTAGAGTGTGTTTTAATGTATTTCCTGAGGGAAGGTTAGAGAACTAGAGAAAGCAGTTAAAAATTGAACCCTGGCCGGGCTTGGTGCCTCATGCCTGTAATCTCAGCACGTGGGAGGCAGAGACAGGAGGATTGTTGAGTTCAAGGTTTGCCTGGACTACATAGTGAGCTCAGAGCCAGCCTGAACTACAAAGCAAGACCCTGTCTCAAAAAAAAAAAAAAACAACCCAAACAACAACAACAACAACAATAACAACAACAACAACAAAACAGTTGAACCCTGTATAAAATAAACGGGAAAATTTGTGATTGTTAAGAGAACTGAGAAACAATACTGAAGGTACAAATTTAGCAGTGCAAATTAGGGTCATGCTCTCCACAGGAGCATCTATGTTGGCTCCTTCATCCTTAGTAGTCATCGTAAAGCACCAAATGTTGGGAAATAATTCATTCTCATATTTTTAAACAGAAATCTTATGCCCAATGTGCTTTACTTCTGTTTCTTCTTTGGACCATTAGTTTCATTGGGTTTTAAGTAGTACGGCAAATGAAGTTTTTTGTGTTAAAATATGGGACTCTGTGCAACCTCACATAGTGTTCACACTCGTGGGAACTTCCAGAGCTTTCAGTGTCATAATGTGTAGTGTGTCTCCTGCAGAGATGTGTACATTTCTGTGCTTTCTGTGCACTCAGCTATGAAGCTTTTTTTATGGTGTACCTTGAAAGCATTATTATTTTCTTTAGAACCTTACACATTTGTAAATAGTATATATGTAAATGTGCAACAGTTTTTCATTTTGCTCAGTTCATCGTAACACATTTGTATAGCAGTTAAAAAAACACATTTAAGATATTTTCCCATATGTCATTTCATTTCAGCTCATGCCCGCACTGTGATTGAATTCTCATTATTTGTAAATTACAGTGACATATAGACCCATAAAGCACAATTGATTTGCCCAAGTTACATCTCATAAGTAATGAGCCAAGGGTTTGACCTAAATGTTTCATTCTGATGTTGTAGAGTATCTGTTTGCAACTTCCTAGGGATAAACAGGGCCAGCTGAGGGCCCAAAGGGGCCTTGCTTCTGCCACACTGCACAGAGATGAGACAGATGTCACTGGGGCTTCTTTCTCATCTTTCTCCTTTTGGTCCCCATGCAGTTATTTCAAGTCATATTTTTCTCTCTTTTCCCCTTTAACTCATCAGAATTTAGCCCATTAACATCTCAAGAAAAAACTTCAAGGTAAAAAATTCATAAAGATCACCTATTTAACATATTTATATTTTATAGGGGCCTCTGAGAACCAGAAAGTAAATGATGACACAGATCTGGAAGTCAGCACATAGGCAGGGGCCTTAAGGAATCGCTGTCTGTATCCTGTGTGGGCTACTGTTTATGTTCTTTTCATCCTTAGGTGCAGAGCTGACTGTATCTTTCCATCCCTGGCAAATGCTAGATGCTATTGCTGTGGTATTTTTCCACTTGTCAGTGGGTGTAAGAGCTCCAGACATACTTGTGGCTATCCTGAACAACAGGACCAAGGTCTGGGTTTCTGACAAGGCATCATACTGCATTTAAATTGATTGCTCCTTCCCTTCCCTCCCTATTTTTTTTTAAATAAAACTATCTTAACCACTGTCTAATTAAGTAAATCTCCTTTGACCTTCAGAAAGCCTAAGACATAGTTACAGCTATAATGAGTATATATACTATAAAGATAAATACCTCAATTCAAAGGCTTAAGAGAAAATAGGCATATAGTAAAGAAATGTACCTTGCTTTGAAGAATTCTGCTCTCGATGGCAGCTCCTGGGAAGTAGTCTGTAAACTACTGGAATGCCTGAAGTGACCTTGTCTTTTGGAGACCTTATATAAGCAAATAGTTTATTAAAACTATTTAAAGTTAGGGATGGGCATACTCATGTTGTTTTAGTTAGGGAACTTGTCACAATAAAATGACCAGCAGTGTGACTAAAAATATAGGCTTAGACTGATGCTCAGAAGCACTGAACTGGAGACTGCAATCAATTATTTGGGCAGTCACAATCAGTTGTGCCTACATAATGGACCCTCACAAGCGCCTGGAATGATTGGGGCTCAGGTGAGCTTTCCGGCTGGCAATAGCCCGTGCCTATAGTCACACATGGGTCCTGGCACACATCGGGAAATCAATGAATTCCAGAACCATGGGTGGACGATTGCAGGAGCTCAATTTTGAGCACCTTCCTAGATTCTATTGCATGCAGTTATTCCCATGACTTACTCTAGTACAGTGACTTATTTTAGTACAGTAACTTATTTTAGTATAGTAACTTTTAGTTCAGTAGCTTCAGTAGCTTTAGTATAGTAACTTTAGTTCTGTAGCTTTGAGTTCTGTGGGTGCTAATAAGTGAACACGAGCATGGTTTTAAGAACCCCCAGCTGGATTTGGTGGCAGAAGTAAGGGTGGTCTCCTGTGAGGGCCGTTCCCTCTGCGTTCACAGAAGAGGAGTCTCTTCTCTTTTTCCTCTTCAAGAATAAAATTCTTTGGGGGCTCTGTTGTGCTTTTCTGTGAGTGTGGGATGCAGAGAGAACTAAGTAGCACCTGTGGCCAGTCAGCTGGTGGGTATGGAACTGAGCGAGGCTTGGCTCACCCTTAGTGAGAACAGCAATGTCTGGACTGCCCTGAGAAGTTGAAAGTAATGACTTAGCACATCCCTTTATCAAATCAGATGGCGAACCACAGAAGGAGAGCACAAAAATAACATTATAATCTGTTAGTGCTGAGCAATGCTGGAGACTGGGCGATGTGGGGGAGTGGAAGAATATAGTACATGAAACCTGAAGTTTTAAGAGTCTGGCTGCAGTTTGAGTGAACATTTGTTGAAGTCTTTGTGGTTTTAATGACTATATGTTAGAGCATATTTACAACGAGAGATTTAGTCATGCAACTTCGCTAGTGGCTATTTTTTTCCCCATTTTGGCAGAAAAGATATGCTTTGTTTCATTGTGAGTTCTAGTGGCCCCTAGTTAGCTTTCATTTATCACAAATAATCTTCTCCAGGACGCTGCCATTGCTGCAATGTTGAGATGCTTATATTACATCTAACCTTGACGAAGGGTCAGAATAAATCTGTGAATTAAGTAAGAATATATTACAAGTTCCTGAAGAGCATGTCAGGAATACCTGAGGGGAAAAATAAAACTTCTCCTCGCAGCCCATGAACAAGTTGATGTGGTTCCTTTCTCATCAATCTGAAATTTAGTCAAGAAAAACAGTTAACCCTCCATAGCCATATGTATTTTTGATTCAGCCAAATGCAGATTGAAAGTGGTTGAAAAATTTTGTTAATTGGATAGACTTCCTTGTCATTATTTTCCATACAGCATAATGAATACTTATTTACATAGCATTACAGTGTATTACAAGTAATCTAATGGTCATTATAAGTATATGGGAAGATATGAATAGTTAACATGCAAATTCTGTGCCACTTTACATAAGGACTTGATGTTGTGGGTCCGTGTGTCTGAGGATCCGGAGTGGGAGCTGGTCTCTGGGGGGCAGGAAAGGATGGCTGTATTGTTCATTTCAGTCCCTGTACCCAGAAATACATTAGAAAAAGCACGTGCCTGCAGTCCTTTTATTGCTGACATATGTAATGTCTGGTCAAATGATACAGTGATGCTTAAATTTTTAAAATGTGTTACAGCAAGGGTAACACTGCCATCAGACTTCCTCACTTTGAACGCACATATGCTCTTGTTCTTGCTACTTTCTGAAGCAGTTCTTGAAGTCCTTTCTCCTGAGTGTTTTGAGTTGTGTTGTCATGGCTGCTTTTATGTCCTGAATCCATTCAAAACATTTACCTTTCATGGTCATTTTAACTTTGAGGAAGAGCCACACGTGACTTGGTGCCAGAGCCAATGAACATGGTAGATGAGAACATGCTGTAATGTTTTCATGTGACATAAATTGCTTTACACATTTTGAATAACTTCAGAACACTGAGGCAGCAAAGAAACTTGCAGAACTGCTTCAGAAGGTGGAAAGAATGATGAGATTTGTGTTCAAAGCAAATAGAAGTATTTTGAGGGAGATTATTAACAAGTGTCTTTTACTGTACAAATTTAGATCATTTTAATTGAAATATTCATCATAGTTTTGCCTCATACCTTACACAGAGGACATGTTTATGTTAGAAACTGAGATATTATTTGCTTATCCAGAAATAAAAACATAAAGCTCAGGTATACTGAATATATAAATGTGTGGTTGACAGTGGGTTAGAGAAGATTGTGAGCATCAGCAAGTTTGATGTAACTTCACTGTTAACTTAGAGGATTAACAGCTTTTGGCGCCTAGAGAGGAAGTTGTGCCACAAGGGGTACAAGAAAGTGAGTGAGTGAAATGGAGACTAAAATAAAAAGGAACCAAATCTTGTGATTGACTTATATTGGAAAAAATTGATGGAAATAGAAATTTAGACTGTTTGCTAATACAAGGAATATAAAAGTTGATATACGGGGGGGGGCAGAGATTTAGCTCAGTGGTTCCAGCACCTGCCTAGCATGTGCAAGGTCCCTGGTTAGATTCCTGGTAAACACATACAACAGTACTTGGCGTGGTGACTCATGCCCACCAGCAATCAGTGCCATACACCACAGTGCTGGGTATGGTGGCTCACGCCTGTAATCCCAGCACTGGGGAGGCAGGGGCAGGAGGATTGCTGAGTTCCAGGTTTACCTGGGCTACATAGTGAGTTCAGGGCCAGCCTGAGCTACAAAGTGAGACCCTGTCTCAACAACAGCAACAACAACAGCAACAAAAGTTGATACACTGTGCAAACCTTGAAAAATATAGTCTTTTTTTCTTATATTTTTCTGCATGTAGATATCCTTCTTACAGGCAATTTCATGATTACAGAAGGAATGATGTACTTTCTAGGCATGCCATTTAAATTTAAATTTTTATGGCAAGCAATGATTAAAATTTTGTATTTACATTAGGACAAATACTACACTCTAAGATGAATGTTTTTTGTAGTTGATTAACAAGAAAAGCTGGTAGGTAGGAAGAATATTAAAGCTGAACAAATCTACTAGTTTTGTAACTATGAAATTATGTGTGATGTTTGCCCGATACAGATCATTTATGTATTGGTAAAGAGTGAAACTCCTTAAACAGACAGTATAACAGGAATGATTTCTTAGAGTTATTGAAATGACTGTACTAGAAGAAAGGGCAATTCCACTACTATTTTTAAGATGCTACATACTCATTTGTCTGCTCATTCACACATTCATTTATTCACTAATGTAACAAATCACTCTGCAGGCATGTAGCTATATCTTTTGACCACAAAGTTAAAATGTTATCAGTGGCTAAGAAATTTTCTGGGGTTAAGAGAAACAATAGTTAAGTGCTTTTCTAAAGCTTTAAACTATATTTTGTTGGATATAAGTGAGTAATAAATATTTCATTGCTTTTAAAACATATATGGGAATCTCTAAAGTGTATGAATAAAAACTAAATTATAACAACAATGCCTATCAAATAATGATTTAAAATTCAGGGAAAAGCAGTCCTTTTTGTATCCTGAGGTTCCCAGTATATGTGAAATTTTCTCCTCTATGTTAGAAGATACTGTCCTATTTCCCTACCATGTTGCATAGAGATATGTCATATCCTGTTGTAGCTCTGTTGAGTCCAGGAAGAATAAGTCAGTCTGAACAGAAAACACTGCCAGAGGTTTCTTTGTGGCTTTTAACTGCATCCTGGTCCTTCTGGTTCCAGTTTATCTCTATTGTGAAGTGTTGTGTGTGAGAATCAACCAGGAAGCAAGAAATGAGACATAGTGTTATATGATTCATTCACCTTAGAGAGAGGCTTTTGATTGCGAGGATCATTGGAAACATATATGTGCTATCTATTACAAGTATTTTGCAAAGCAGAGAAGGAATAAAAATATATGAAATTAATTTTAGAGGCTTAAATAGTATGATTAATATGTCTACTCCTTCAATGTGGTTATTTATTTCAGGGCATGACATTGATCCCAACTTTATCTGAAAAAATTTTTTTTAACAAATAAGGGAAATTTCTTCTCAGGCAAGTGTAACAGTTTTTTTTTAAGATAATATAGCAAGATTGTGAATGAACACATGGTAGGATTTGGGTAAAGGAGATTGCAGTCAGAATGAATAATAGAGGGAAAAATGATCATTAACCACTTCAAAGTGTGAGATTCTGTGATCTCTGTCTGGATGGGGACTGAAATTTAGCTTTATTATATTAGGCCCCTAGCAAAAGACCTGCAACAAATTGAACTTTAAATGCATGTGTTGAATGAGTGAATTCACAGATTAATCAGAATTTTATTTAACTTGCCACCAATTGTTGTAGACTTTAAATCTGAGACTGCAAAGGCAGCTGATTTTTCTTTGAGTCATTATGTTTGTGTTTTAGGTCATTGTTTCAGAATGAAAAATATTGCAGGTCTGTGACTCTCTGATTGCCTCAGCTGGGATTTTTCCAAAGACAGTTTAGTTTCACATTATGCCATATAATAGTCAATAAATATATCAAATAAAAATATTTTTTATCAAATAAAACTTTTGTATCCATTCATATTAACATTTTTTAAAAAGATAAACTCTGCAACAAAAAATTCACTTCAAATTAAATATTGTCATTAAATTTCAGAGTCATCTAATTGCTGCCTAATCCCACTTCTGTATCCAGTTAGTGATTAGGTAACTAACTCACTGCAAAATTTGTTGGGAGTTAACAATCTTCAAGCTGCAGTCATGGCTCCACAGTGCTTTGGGGGCTACACAGCAAGTTGGGCATCAAAGCTTTTATTTCAGTCTTTGATCCTTCTCTTCAGGTTAGACCTTTTCTGCCTGCTTGCAATTTCTCAAAGAGAAGGCATTAATAATTTGCCATCGGAAGACTTCCAATTTCGTTGTCTTGTTTCTTTGTCTACTCTGCAACTTTTTTGTCTCTCAAAGGGGAAACAGTCCTTTTTGACGCCCTGTGCCTGATTTCTGCAACTTGGAGGAGGATAGTGGGAACATTCCCGTGGCTCTCTCAGGCTCAGCTTCCGCTTCCCCTGTGTTAGCTCCCGTGACCTGTTTCTCCTGCCTACTTCCTAACCTCTGGTAACCAGCAAAAGGGAACTTACTTTGCATTAATTAAGATTCTTGTTTGTAAAGAATCTGTACAGTTTTACAGTACTTGCCAAGACATTTTTAAGCCAAAAGCTTCTAAAAAGAACAAGTGTGCTGTTCCTTTTATACATAAACTTTTAAAGAGCGTAAGAGTGTTAAAATGGAGATCTTGTGGAGTACTAAACAGCAACTCTAAATGAGTCCTCTCCCATTGGAAGAAGGCAGTGTATGTTCATTATTGAATAAATAAGGATGAGAGTCTCAGAAGCCTGGCTCATTTCTCTTCTCTGATTTTAGAGTGAAACTATGGGGTTAAAAGAAGAGAAGATGCATTTATAGTTTATACTTCTTTTATATTCCTCCAGAGGTGATCTTAGTACTTAGATGAAATTGTAATGGACATTTAAAAATAAGTTCTTTTTCCACGTTGGCTTATTTCAGGCTGAAACTAGTGGGATGCAAATCTGCCTATCTAATCTTCTTAGTAGAAATTTGCCTTTGATGTTGTTGTTCGTAGAGTAGATGCACTTTTTTCTCATTATGTCTTCTGGCACACTGGTGTGCGGGGAGACATTTTCATTTCCTCCGCTGGCTTGGCTGTGTTGGGGGCTGGGTGCGCTGACGGCCCTGCTTGACAGTCACTTTCAAATGCTTGCTTGGGCTGAAAGCACACGTAGGTATCCTTAGGCGCGAGTCTTTGGAAAGCATCGCTGCCCGGCTACCAGAGTGAGTGGTGCCCGTTATCTCCAGCTCTGTCCCTCCCGGAGGTCCCTTCTCAAACAGGTGTACATATGAAGCATCTGCTAGTTGCTGTTAGTCATTTAGATTCCTACCACAGTTCTGTAATTGTAGTAGTTTGTTAAATTCCTGTGGTATAACTACATTATTGTGTCTCTGCACATTTTTTCTATTTAAAATGTGAATGTTGAAGATGAGATTATGATTAGTTTCTCTGAAGTACTAAGGCATAAGTTTAAATAGTGGAAATATTTTGATCTTATTATACTCTGTCATAAAACATGGCTTCAATACTGAAAATAAAATCTTTTTATTTGAAAACTAGAGGAGTACAGACACATTCTGAACATAGAACATTTAAAATAAAAAGGAAGAAGTGAGAGATTTGTTTGAAAAAAGCCACAGATCTGAGGGTGAAAGTCTGCCAATTTTGTTTTCAGTTCTTCAAAGGTATTTCTCCAGGCTGATCTCAGTTGCAAAAGCACTGACTAATCACACTGAAGGGCTTTATATTTCTTATACTGAATTGGATACGTATTAGGCATAGGCACAAGATTGGATAAATTGGGGCCAGTCCTTTGCTGTAGTTCATTTTAATGTAAACTTCTGGATGGCCACCAATTTCACATATGACAGTTAAAATATCAGGCATTTATTATGTGCCACACAATACAGTAAATATTTTAGGAGAGAGTAGCGTGCATTTTTCTCCTTTTCAAAATAGAATAGAGTGCCGGGCGTGGTGGCTCATGCCTGTAATCCCAACACTCAGAAGGCAGAGACAGGAGGTTTGCTGAGTTCGAGGCTTGCCTGAGCTACATAGTGAGCTCAGGGCCAACCTGAACTACAAAGTGAGACCCTGTCTCCAAAAAAAAAAAAAAAAAGAATAGAGAAGCTGAACGAGATATCAGGGCACTTGCTCCACATAGCAGCTCTATGAAAGAAGTATTTTATTATCATCCCTATTTTGAGATATGAAGATGGAGGTAAAGAGCAACTCAGTAAATTGCCCAGGATCAGTGTGAGAAGCAGGACTCAGATGAACAGTTCAGACCTGAACATCACCCCCCGTCTTTGCCTTGACACTGTGTGAATCGGTGTTCCCTGCTGACACTGGTGTGCACTCTGCTATGTAGGACTGTTGTCACCTGCCTTGTTAGACATCTCATAGTTTGCCTGGGCAATGCAAATTCACTTTTCCTTCTGCCTGTGTTCAGGAAGATGACTTCTAGTCAACAGGAGTATCTCCTGTAGATTTGAAGGACTGTTTTAATTTTCTCTAATCACATTATAAATCATAGTCCCTTTTACCAGAAATAGTTTCATTGTTTGAAAGTGCACCTGCCAAAGGTGGAAGTACTTCATGGGACCCATTTAAAAGTGACATTCTTGTCATTTCTCACTCTTCTTAGAGAGGAAACAGCAAAATGGTGACTGAAAAATCATCAGCCAGCCAAGTTCCGTTGGTAATAGTCTGCCTTGAAGAAGCACTCACAAGTTTCTGAAACTTCTGCAGCTGTTCATTCAAAGATGCAAGGAAATAGTGCACAAAATAGCAAACAAAGGCACCGCAGCCTTCAGGAGAATTGGGATTTCATTGTGTGTGTCAAAGTAAATGAATTCAAGAATAACCACTTGAAAAGGAATTTTCCCTTAATGTCTGTGGTGCAAAAATGTGCGCAGATTGCACTGGGTCTGAAGAGTGAGACTCACAGAAGTAAATTACTTTCTAGCTGTAGCTTTCAACTGTGGCTGGCCCAGAGCTGGGTACCCTTGCAAAAGCAGAGCTGAGAAGAGAGTAGTTTGCATTTTCTCCTAATCAAAATGTAAGAAAGACTGAGTGAGATACCATAGCAGCACTATGATTTTGATGACAGAAGTTTATAAAAGAGCATAAACATCCCAATGCAGGTCTCAACAAGAACCACTTAAATATCCTGTGGACATTTTCCAGGCAATTTTTATTTGGAATAAAGGATCTAGGAAGTGGTACTGAGGTATGGAAACTCATGTTTACAGAGAATAAACTGTTTTCTTTGAAGGCTTTTCAAGTACACTTTTGGTAGTCATGTAATTATGTAAATTTGTCTTGGACAGTCAAAGTAGTAAAAAACCAGTACTGATGACTTCTTAGGTCATAGGCTCAGCTGTGGTCTAGGGAAGATTATTTTAGCCCCAAGAAACCCCCAAAGGATCTCTGGAAGTGCCCAGCAATCTGTTAGGTTTCTTTTGTCACAGAAGAACTGAGGGTATAGAAACCTAAATTTTTCCAAGAAAATCTCCCTGACCTGCCTGGCTTTTGCATCCTGTGCATCTCAAAAAGGAACAAGTGAGTACAGCATACATTTTAGCAAGGAGAGGGCTGCTTCTTTTTTAAACCTATAAATCTATGCACAGTAGAATGTGTGAGAAAAGAATGAGAAGTATCTTTTTGATACAGACTCATTCACATGAGATTAAAAAGAAAAAACATGTATATGGAGGGTAGAGGTGGGGTTGTAGGGTGGGTAAGGGAATGGGTAAAAACGAGAATTAACTCATGTCATGTGGCGGTACAGATTCCTAATGCAGAGTGTGATTATGATGTGTATATAAAATGTACCAATAAAGAGTTTAATTAAAAAAGTGTGACCTCATTCACAAAATTGTTCCCAAGGATTCTATACTTCTCACTTACTTTTCTGTTCCTTCCATCGGCAACATGGAGGCAACAGTGGTTGGTTTCAAGGTTTTTGAAAAATTAACTAAAGCATTATATGGGTAACACTAATTTAAATTGCTAGGCAGGTGGTAAATAACCTTGATCATAACTATTATAATTTTTTCAGGAGTCTCCAGCAAACTTCATCATTAATGACATGCAACAATAACTACTTTGAAGTATTGGTATGAATTCGTGAAAATGGTAGCTGTCATTTGTCTATAAGATATATAGACAGTACCATTGCCTAGACCCATTTATGGACCTCAGCAATTCAACACATCCTACTGAAGAATTGATATACTCATCATACAGTTGGGTTAATACCAGATTTAGGAGCCACAGATCAAGCACATATGACCCACAGTGCTCAAGTGATAATACATAAGAGATTTAGGAAGCATTAGGAAATGAACTCCAGTGAATGTATAACTGAAAATTGCAGGCCTGGGCAAGAGTCTCCTAGGACATTTGTAGGGTCAGAGCATGAGGAATATGAAGGTATTGCAGCCTGGATAGAGCTTCATCCTTTTGCAGACACTGTTGGGTGAACAATTCCTTCAAAAGAATCGTGGTTTAGGAATTGTCATTTCTGTTTTGGTTTCTGCTGCAAATCTTTTGTGTTTTTCCTGAGAAAGTAACTTGATGTAGACATTATTATATTTCATATAAGAAAAATTATACTTTATTCATACATTATCTTTTTACTCTTACTTTCTAAGACTCTGTGGTCTAAGAGAGGCAGTTTGTTCTCTCAGCACCACAACTTTCATATAATTTTCATTTGTTGAGGATCTATTGTAAATTAGCTTCCATAGAGGGTGTCCAGCAGGCCACCCTAGAGTCTTAAACAGCATGAACAGGAGGAGGAGTTCGTTGGTGAAGGATCTGAAAATAGTCTGATCTTTAGGTACTAATGGAACATAGTGTTTTGGTTTATTAGTCAAAAGAAAGAATAACTAGTGATGTTGTTGGACAAATTGGAAGTGAGAAGAACTGAGGAATGAAGAAGATGAAAGAGAAGGAAAAAGGAGTAGGGATTTGCTGCAGAGAGGAATAGATTCGGGGCAGAAGTGCAGCAGGAAGCAGTGCTAGTTAGAAGAGGGAAGGGTGGGCCTTCCTCAGAGAAAACAGTGCAAATCATAGTCCTTCACATGGAGTTTGGATTTTCTTCAAGATCATTCTAAACATGGACTTCCACACACCTCCATTAGTTGGAGTTGGAATGTTAAAAGGAAATTGCATTTTAGGGGTGTAGAATAAGTTCACATTCGTAGTTTGTGAGCTTTTTAGGCCTAAAGTAGTCTCAGTTTTTCTATAAAATCCACTCTGATTTTACAAGCTCACCGTTATTTTTAGTATTCTAAACTAACAAATTTTTATTTCTATCACATATGGACTAAATTGTGTCCTTCCCAGATTCTTATAGTGAAGACCTAACCCCCAGTTGACTCTGTGGAGGTAATTATAGGCAAGTGAGCATAGAGGTGCAGGGCCCTGACAGGATAGGAATCATATCTCTATAAGAAAAGACACCAGAGTCTTGGTTTCCTATCTGTGCACACAAAAAGAGGCCTAAGAGGCATGGTGGAGGCTGACTGCAATTCTAGACAGGTGGCCTCAAAGTAAAATTTACCTTTGTCTTGGACTTACCGGCCTCCAGAACTGTGAGACATAAATATTGTTGTTGAAGCCACCGAGGCTGTAGTATTTTTTTATATCAGCCCTAGCTAACTAAATAGCCTTTCTTCTGTGGTCAGTAGTCTGAATCCTGCCCACCTGAGTAGATGTAAAACCTTTGATTTTCAGATCACTTCCCCAGTATCTTTGCTTTCCTCACAGCACATGCCTGTCACTGAAAATGTCATAGTTTATATGTGACAGGATCATTCACTGTATCTTATTTACTAGTGCAGGAAATTATGTGGCTTATTCTGTTTTATAAATAGAAGTAAATACTAAATTGTCTAGAATATATATTTCACTCATTGTTCTGACAATGCTCACATTTCTATAAAGCAGTGGGAACAGACTGTTCAGCAGAAATATGCTAATTGATTAAATGTTGTTAATTATTTGTTAGCTTTCTAGCAGGTACTTGTGCCTAAAATACTAGGGAAAACCCATGGGATATCTCAGCATCTTCTGACATTTTGTGACGTGACAGCACTGAGACTAGGTTGAAGGTTGTTTGAGTTGGAGTTCACTGGGATACCAATAATGGCTGTGCTAATATTCTTCTGTCCTGCTGGAATGTTCCAGTTGTTAAATTTCATGGAGGAAACTATGCCTTTGTTATGACTGCATGAGTTCTTTAGATGGTAAAGTATCCCTTCATTATCAGGATGAAACTCTACTAACTCACCTGTCGAGCACTTAACACAGACACCATCCCATGCCTTTGTGTGCAAGCTGCTCACTCATTTTGGGCCATGTGTGCACAGAAGTAGATACTCACTGCTACTACTTGATGCTGAGACAGAATGGTTAGGTAGAGTTGTTAAGGTCACACAGCAATACATATAAAAGCTTGGGCTCCAGCAGCCTGGCTCCAGAGCTGCAGCTCTTCAGCACTCTGCTCTGTGCTTCTCTAGGTGACACCTGTCCCAGGGGGCTTGTCTTTGGCATCATTAGCTAATGAACATGAGTTACTGAGCTCTGTGGCTCTGAAAGGCAGTGACCAGCTAGCGATAGCATATAAGACAGTTATTTTCTGGAAGGTGAGCTTCTCAAATAATAACTACACTACCTTTGAACCAATAGATTGTAGTGGTTAAAAGCATTCTGAAGTCAAATTACATGGTGTTTTTACTGAATTTTGTAATTTTTGAGTTGGATACTTTAGAAGGGCTATTTATTTTCCCTATGATAACTTCTTTATAGAACAAAAAGGAGGAGCAATCCTTATTGGTGTCACTATTGACTGATTAATAATTCATCATTATTGGATGATTTCATATCTTCTTGACATGTAACAAGAACCTAATAAAATGCCATTATTTCCAGTCACTACAACCACCATCATCATCACCACCATCATCATCCTCTTCATCATCTCTGTTTAACTGATTTGGCAGAAAAATAGCTATGCCTCAGTACCTGGAAGCCAGTTATATTTTTCATTTGTTTTTACGTTAAAGGTACAAGTCAATCACAGAGTCCTAGATTGAGAGGACATTTTCTAGATTTGGCTATCGTGGTAGGACAAACTGTAAATCTACATATTAAATCTCATGAATATTTAATGGTTCACTGATGAGCTTGAGTAGTGATGTTATGTACTGTTTAGTCAGTGTTTTACAAATAGGTCAAAAGGCGCTCATGTTTTAGAAATAGTTCTAGTTAAAAAATTTATATTTCAGATAAGAAAGATTAGGTTTTAGCTAGGTTGAGAGGACTTTTTCTAGATTTGGCTACAGTGGTAGGACAAACTGTAAATCTACATATTAAATTTCATGAACATTTAATGGTTCACTTATGAGCTTGAGTAGTGATGTTATATACTGTTGAGTCAGTGTTTTACAAATGGGTCAAAAGGCACTCACGTTTTAGAAATAGTTCTAGTTAAAAAACTTATATTTCAGATAAGAAAGGTTAGGTTTTAGCTATTTAGAAAAAAATGCTTAACCTAGAGTGGTTCATTCCCCAAAGGAATCCAAAGAACTCCCATTTTACTTTTTATCTTAAGGCAGTGCTGTTAAATATCCAATTATAGCATAAATTAATCAGTTAGATCAGAAAAAAATAGGCAGGAAGGCAGGAGGGCATTGATGGTGCAGTTACTCCATGATAGAATGAGAAGTGGGCCCTAGAGCTGTGATGAGAGGTGAGAGGTGTGAAGCCCCCACCCCAGATGCACCCTGCTGGGGAAGGGATCTCACTTTGGCAGAGATCTGCCTTCGTGTATTTCAGCTATGTAACCTTAGGAAGATTATTTAACCTTTCTCAGCATGTTTTGTCACATGTAAAATGAGGACCATAAGTTTCACCTTGTAAGGTTAAAGTGAAGATTATACTGTATTAAAAAAACTTGGTTGATAAATGGTAACATATTCAGAAAGTATTTATAGAGAATGAGCCTATGTACAATGTTATGCCATTCAGAAATGGTGACCATTGTTCCTGTGAGTTAGAGTAAATCTAAATTCACTGCCCCAAGCGATTAAGATGTAACCCTCCCATTGCCAGGAAAAGAATTTTAAAAGATTCTAGTTATTGTGAAGCTCATGCAGTGTAGGAGAGTTGTGGCTCCTTGACTGCCTAGATGTGTATCTAAGCTCTGATAAATAAGTATAGATCTAGACAAAGTTTTTGATACATAATAGACATTAAAGCTTTGAAAAAAAACTTCATATGAAGGGAGGATTTTTGGATATAAGAGATACAGGTAACATATATGAACAAATCAAGCTGAACAGGATACATAATATGATATTTAGAAGACCACCAACACAGGACACTTGACCAAAACAATAGAAAAATGGGAATGAGGCCAGATCCTAGGCAGAATTTCCTCTAAGCTAGTCCTGCTTAATGAGGTGATGGCCATAACTAGCTATTGCTCCTATCTCTGCAGACTCACCCTCCACACAAAACTTTACCTCCGCTGATTCTTTCATGGCTAACACATTTTGTCCATGCAACTTCATTTTTTACCTAGCCTTTAACATTGTCTCTTATAATATATGTTTTGTTTATTAACTGTTTACCGCAATAAAATGGGATCTTTTCAAGGATAGGAATTATTGTGTGCCTTGTGTGTTGTTATCATAGTGCTTACAATAGTACCTCATATTGCAGTTTATATCTGTATAATTATTAAGTAGTGTGTGTGTGTGTTATCCATGTAGGTAAGGTGTGGATATCCTGTTGCCAACTATAGGTTTAGTCATTCTCAGCAAGTCTGTTCTTGAGACCATGAAGTTTTGGGGATTGTTATGGAGAAATAACTGGTGTGTCAACATACTAAAATTCATAGTTAAGATTTGAGGGTCTGGATAGACCACATAAGACCCTTCCTACTGAATGACACTTTTAAAAAATGATAATTCTAATCTACTGTAAATGACAATCTATTAAAATATAAACCATATTTTTCTTATGCAGTGAATATATATATATATGTATAATTAATGTATAAAGTCACACACCATCTAGGTAAAAGGATGATTCTTGAGCATAAAGCTTGTCATCAAGCATGATAAGTTTGGTGATACCCTGTTTGTTTATGCCATGTAAGTCCTTTGGACTCACATTTGTGATGAAAAAAGAATGTGAAACTGACAACGTTTCAGGACACCAGATCCAACTTATGTCCACTATGATTTCTCCTTGCCACTTTATTCTTTGACATTAAATTTATTTCAGTTATTATCTCAGTACTTCAAATATCATTGCCAACGTTAGTTTCTTATTAAAGATATTTTTGTAATGTGCAGTTGAAACAAAGGGTATTGAATTCTTAAAATTTTCTTATGTATGTATATTTGATTTTGATAATGTGTGTTAATGTAAAAATTAGTGCTTGCTCTTATACATAGAATAATAACTGCCAAAGAGGTCAATATCTGAATTTCTAGAACCTCAAAATTCTAGGAGCAAAAATTTACCCATATGGATTATACATATGTAATACTTAAGAACTATGCAGATATAAATTGTACTATGAGGTAATTTTCTAAGCTCTGTAGTATTAGTCCCAGTCATTGGCAAAAGTGACTTTGCAGATGTGATTGAAGTTAAAGACCTTGAGATAGGAAGACTACCTTGGGTGATTTGGATGGGAACATCTGATCACTTAGGAGTGGAGAACTTTGTCACTATGAAGAGAGAGTGCTATGAGGATGCTGTGATGTTAGGTGGGGAAATAGGGAAAAATGAAATTAGACAAAGAATACAACAGACAACCTCTACAAGTTGAAAGAAGCATCAGAACAAATTTGCTAGAGCCTCCACAAGAAACTTTTTCTAGGCATAACTTGAAATCAACCCAATGAAACCTGTGTAGGACTGTGACCCACAAAATAATGTTTTACAGTTTAAGACTAAGTATGTGGCAATTTGTTACAGTAGCAATATAAAATTAATAGTCATTGTTGAATAAATCATACTTATAATGGGCTGTATTGTTTTCAAATATTTGCTTTTGTAAAAGTAATTATTAGACTTGTGCAAGAACATATGCTACTTTATGAATGTTTTTTACTGTTAGTAATGTAAAATACTGATCAAATTTTAGATATGCTATGTAATTATATATGTTATAACAAATTGTATGCCATGAACTACTATGGGTGTCATCATACTTTAAGGATCATATAATTTTGAAATACTTGAACTGTGACATTATCTTACATCAATTAGAACATATACACATATATGTATTTAAATATTATGAAATCACTGATGTTTTAGTGGGTACATGTCAGTGTTTGACAAGTTGGCACTTTTACATTGGGAAATATGTCTTGTTTGTAGGCTTTGGACTTAATTTTGAGTGATAAATTGTCAGTTCACAGGAGCTTTTGCAAGTAGAATCTGAATCTGTACCTATGGAGTATGTTGGACCTAATGTTAATGTGTGGTAGGTCAGATGGCTAGCTACAAATAAGCAATGGGTTGAATTGGCTAGCATCCTGATGATCCAACTGCCTTCTTTGAATGGATGGTAGTTGTAGTTGTTTAATTCATAATATTCTTTAGCTCTGAGATTCATTTAATCTAAGAAGGCTAGGGAAGTTAATTATGTTGTCTAGAAATGGAAAAAGAAACCCACCAACAACCACTAAGATTGCTGCTAATTTTGATATGATTGAATTCATAGTAGAGGCAGCTGGATTTAATTATCAGTTTGCAACATTGTGGTTTCAGCAGCACTTGCTGCGGAATGGATAATGCAAGTAGCCTTCAAAGCCACTCACATTAGAGATAAAAACCTTGTCATTCAGTCAGACAGCTGACTGAACAAGTATTAAAATGAACAAAGATTTCCCAAGGGAGGTTACAGACTAAGGTTTAGTTTGTCTCCTTGGCTTCAATTCAAATATGTCAGACGCACAGGATCCTATTCTTTCTAATTTAAAATGTTAGCTGCTCTTAGCATTAGGACTGGGCTGTAGAGAGAGGTTGAGGGTGGGAGCATTAAGTGGCAATTATAGAAATTCTTAACCAATTACTCCACTCCTTATTTTGGGTCACTTATGAGGAGAAATGCAGGAAAAAGAATCCCTGAGTTCTAATTATCTTAGCAGTATTATCTAAGTACCAACTGAAATCTTGTTACAGCTATAGTTTAGCTTGCTAAGAGCAACAGTGGCTATTGGTATTGCAAATTGGAATGCAAATATTTTCTCTGTAAGCCATGATTTCTCAACAGCAGCACCATTGACATTGGGGCTGGATAATTCTTTTGTTGTGAGAGTCTGTCCCATGGATTAAAGGAAGCTTAGGAGCATTTCTGGCCTGTATACATTGAATGCTAGCAGAAACCCATACTGCTTGTGAAAAACAAAAATGCCTCTGGATACTGCCAGAAGACCTCTGGGGAAGGCTGTAAAGTCACCCCTTTTGGGGAACCACTGCTGTGAATTTCTGAGAGGAATACTCCCAAGTTTCTCATTCTAATTAGTTCTTCTTGTCATTATACTCAGCCAAAACAAAGTCAGTTCTGATATTCAGTAGTCCCAAGAAAGTGGAATAATTGCAGGGAGCACAAACGTCTGAGTTAAGTGGGTGTGTACACACACAGTCACCCCTAACTGAGACTTTTGTGCGTTAGCTCTGTTTGCTTTTGTAAGTAGTACCCTCATGATTTTCTGGAGAGAACATTCCAAAGCCTAACTCTCTCAACATAAATTCTGTAGATGGTGTTGCCTCTCAGCACAGCAGTGCTTCATACTCTAGGAAGCAGCCCTTTAGCTACGTAAGATATGAAACAGCAGGATGCAATAAGAAACGAATGAATCTTTAATGAATAGTTTTTAATAGAAGTCTCATTGTTTTAATAATAAGGAAGATAACATGGTATTAGTGCTGGCAATTAATTAAGGAATTCTTGTCAAGATAATTGGCAATCATTTTCTTAATTTCTTTCTGTGATTCAATAATACATTTTGGGCTTTTTTTTCAGTGTGATAATGTTAGCTGATTGAATTGTGGCTCCTTTTGCATGTATTTTAAAATTACCAGGTTGAGCTTCAAAAATATTAAGTGAATTTGTCCTGTATTGTTGTCAGTTCATAAATTGAAAGAATGATTAGCATAAAAAGATTTGCCTGTATTTTAAAGGATTTTCTTTCAATGAACCAGAAATGAAATATAACTTTAGAAACATGTGATTCAAAAGAAGGCATTCCCTTAAGGTTCTTTTGGTTGATTTTGCTTTGGGTTGTATTTTTATTATCTTCTCATTTGAAAGCCCCACCCAAAGAACACAGGGATATGCGGATATGATGCAGTTTGAATACAGAAGAGAGAATTAGGAAATTTGAATTCTGTTCCTGGCTCTTTTACCTGTATGACCTTGAGCAAGCTTGGATTTACTATTTTGTTTCTTATATAAAACAGGCAAACTAACCCCCACAAATTTCCCATAAAATGTTTTAGGAATTAATTAGAAAAGTCATCGGAAGTGTTGTAAGCCTAGAAGAGAAGCACTATCTATAATACATGATATTCATCATCTATTTTTCTCCCTGCACTTCCCTGTGCAAGGCAGCCCTGCTTCTATCTACTTTCATCTATCCATTTAGCTGTTGGGGGTTGATTAAACTGTTACCCACACTTGTTCAAAGCTTGCATTAAAAGAACAGTATTAGATTTCATTTTGTTGGGAGATTTAAATCCTACCATGTCTGACAGATTTTTGAATTCACCTCTTAAATGTCCCAGTCACAGTATCAACAAAGTTGAAAGCACTAACTTTATTTCTTAGTTACCTTGAATCAAAATGATGTCGTTTATTTTTAACAAGTTTGGAATATTGTGATACAAACACTATCACTTCTGATGGGCTTTAGTAATGGGGATAGTGTCTGTGCTATATTTTTTATGGAAAATTTATTTCTAACAGTTTTCTTTTTTGTAAATCTAATTGCTTTTGGTTCACCAAGAATTCATGGGCAATTGCTTTTTTCACTATTACAAATATATTGCAAGTGGAGCTTTTGTATTCAGGGTTGCTGACCTGAATCTGTTTTCCTTCACAGTATTCTTGTGCTGTTTCCAAGCTTAGGGAAGCTGACACAGTTTGAAAAGACAATATTAATCAGTCAGAAAATGGGTGCTGCTTTTGCATCCTTTACACATAATTGTCAAAAAATCCTATTAATACCCAAGTACAGGCCAGTGCATGAAAATATAATCAGAACACTGCAGAACTGATTCAGAGACAAACTGGAACTCGAAACTGTCCATCATGTTCGACCCCAATTTACTGCTATCCCACACAAATTTGGTGCTCTCAATTTCTGAAGAAATTATCTATATCAGACATGCAGGCTCATGGTCCAGAGGTTGTACAAAATGTCACTTTATATTAAAAAGGCACCCACCTTAAATCTGACTTTGTGTTTTTCTCCTTGCATTAATAATGATGTCTTTTCGGCCCTTATTCTGCTTTTCTGTCCTAGGGGACACATATTTTAATTTTTTATTGGCTGTGGCTAAGATTTAGCAGGTTCATGGGAAGCCCTGATCCACTCACCTGAAGATTAAGAGGTTTGGATATGCTGTGTGTGTGTGTGTGGGTGTGTGTGTGTGTGTGTGTGTGTGTGTGTGCATGCGCACATGTGCGTGTACGTTGGTTGATGAGGGAGGAGTGGCAACCGTTGATTTCAACTGGAGTAGCACATTTGTTTCCCTGTTTAGGTTGGATACAAATCAGGACATTTTTATGCATTCAGTAATTTTTCTTTTATTAATGGACCTTGAAGTCTAAATTTTGAAGGTGAGATGGACTGGGGTATAATTCAAAGCTTTCTAACATCAACTTTGGGAAGATTTCAGTTACCAATAGATTCAACTAGTTTCCATGCTCTACACGAATGTTTTGGCCTAATAACATGTAATGGGTGCTGTGTATGCAGTGGCATATAGTTTCAATTTATTCTCCCTAAACTATTATGTACATATGTTTTTTATGATTTAAATGTTAAAGCATAAAACAATATTTAAAATTAGAAAATATATTTGTAAAAATGAGAAATAGCTTCTCAAATAATTATAAAAATGATTCTTTAATGCTGGCTTTGAAGATTAATAGGCAAGAAGATATCTACTGAGTTTATCTTTTATTTTTTTTTTTAGTTGAATTCTTTTTTTTTTTTTTTTTTGAGACAGGGTCTCACTTTGTAGTTCAGGCTGGCCCTGAGCTCACTATGTAGCCCAGGCAAGCCACCGTGAACTCAGCAATCCTCCTGTCTCTGCCTCCCAAGTGCTGGGATTACAGGCATGAGCCACCACGCCCAGCTAGTTGAATTCTTTATTGGTACATTATATATACATCTCACAATCACACATAACATTGGGGAATTTGTACCAGAATATGACACAAGTTAATTCTCATTTTAACCCATATCCCTACCTACCCACACCTCCCCACCCCCTATATACATGCTCTTTTATTTTCTTTCAAATCATATTTATTCCTTCCCCTCATTATATTCCCATACCAAATTTCCTTTGGAAATTTCCCATTCTACAAAAACTGTCATACTTTCTAGAGCTCATTTGCATGTACAGGTGCTCATAGCAAAGAAAAGATCCAGTATTTGCCTATCTGTGATGTATTTATTTCACTTATTAGTGTGTCCTCCAGGTGTATCCATTTGCACAAAAATGAATCTACCTTGTCATTCTTTATGGCAGAATAATACTCCATTTTATTAAAAAAAAAACCCCACATCTTCTTTATCCAGTCTCCAGTTGTTATGCATTTGGGTTATTTCCAAGATTGAGCTATTACGAACTTAGCTGCTATGAACAAGGGTGTACATTTGTCTTTCCAAAGAGATTTTTTTTTTTTTTTTAGACAGGGTCTCGCTTTGTAGTTCAGGCTGGCCCTGAGCTCACTATGTAGCCCAGGCAAGCCTCAAACTCAGCAGTCCACCTGTCTCTGCCTCCCGAGGGCTGGGATTACAGGTGTGAGCCACCACGCCTGGCATTGTGGTATGTTGTGTTGATTGCTGGTGGGCGTGGGTCACCATGCCCAGCATTCTATGTGGTCACCGGAATTGAATTCAGGACCTTGCGCTTGCGAGGCAGGCGCCGGAACCACTGAGCTACATCTCCGGCCCTCCAATGATTTTTAAAATTCTTTTGTATATTCCTAGCAGGGGCATAGCAGGGTCAAATGGGACCCCCAGTCCTAGTTTTCTGAGAAATCTCCACACAGATCTCCACAATGGTTGCACAAGTCTGCAATACCACCAACAGTGGAGAAGGGTTCCTTTCTCCCCACAGCCACACCAGCATTTATTGTTGGTTGATTTTGTAATAGCAGCCATTCTTTGTGGAGTGAGATGAAATCTCAGTGTTGTTTTCATTTGCATCTCTCGAATGACCAGTGATGTTGAACATTTCTTCACATGCTTCTTAGCTGCTTTGACTTCTGCCTCTGAGAAGTGTCTGTTCATTTCAGATGCCCATTTTTGAATTGGGTCTTTAAACTCGGGGAGGCTGATCTGTTTGAGTTTTTTATATATTGTAGATAATAGCCCTTTGTCTGATAAACAGCTAGTAAAGATTTTTTTCCCATGTTGTTGGTTGTCTTTTGGCAGTGCCAGCGACTTCTTTTGCTGTGCAGAAGCTTTTCAGTAGGATGAGATCCCATTTGTTGATTCTTTCTGCTAGTTCTTGTGCTAGAGAGGTTTTATTCATAAAGTCTCTGCCTAAGCCAGTGTCTCCAAGAGTTTTACCTAGCCTGTTTTCCAGCAGGCTTATTGTTTCTGTTTTAATATTTAAGTTTCATATCCATTGTGAGTTTAGTTTTGTGCATGGTGAAAGAGATAGGTCTAGCTTTAGCTTTTGTCAAGTTAAAACCCAGTTTTTCCAGCAATGTGTGTTAAAGAGGCTGTCTTTCCTTCATTGAGGATGTTTGGTTCCTTTGTCAAAGATAAGGTTGCTTAGTGTATCCAGGGTTGTGTCTGGATCTTCTGATCTATTCCACTGGCCCTTGGGTCTGTTTCTTTGCCAGTACTTTGCAGTTTTTATCACAGTGGCTTTATAGTAGAGTTTTAAATTGGGGATTGTAATACCCCCTGCAATGTCGTGGTTGCTTAGAATTGCTTTTGCTATTCTGGATTTCTAGTGTTTCCAGACAAATTTTTATATTATTTTCTCTAGCTCTGTGAAGTATAGCATTGGAATTTCAATTGGAATTGCATTGAATCTGTATAGTACTTGTGGGAGTATAGCCATTTTGACGATGTTGGTTCTCCCTACCCAGGAACAAGGGATGTCTTTCCACTTTCTTATCTCCTTTTCTACCTCATTTTTCAGAGTTTGATAGTTTTTCAGAGTAGAGATCTTTCACTTCCTTTGTTAGGTTGATTCCTAGATATTTCATTTTTCTGGGTGCTACTGTGAAAGGGATTGACTCCCCAGTTTCTCTCTCAGTGAGTCTGTCATTTGTGTAGACAAAGGCTGTTGATTTTTGACTGTTAACCTTGTATCCAGCAACACTACTAAATTTGGTAATTAGGTCTAGCAGTCTTTTGGTTGAGTTTTTAGGATCCTCTAGATAGAGTATCATATCATCAGCAAATAATAACAGTTTAACTTCTTCCTTTCCTATCTTTATTCCTTTTATATCTTTGTCCTGCCTGATTGCTATGGCTGATATTTCCAGCACTATATTGAACAAGAGTGGTGAAAATGGGTATCCTTGTCTCGTTCCTGATCTTAGTGTAAAAGGTTTCAGTTTTTGCCCATTGAGTATGATGCTGGCTGTTGGTTTCTCAGAAGTAGCTTGTATTAAATTGAGATAAAGTCCATTGATTCCGATTCTCTGTAGGGTTTTGATCATGAATGGGTGTTAGATTTTGTCAAATGCTTTTTCTGCATCTATTGAGATAATCATATGGTTTTTGTCCTTGAGTCTGTTGATATAGTGTATTACATTGATTGATTTACGTATGTTGAACCAGCCTTGCATCCCTGGGATAAATCCAACTTGATCAGGGTGTATGATTTTCTTAATAACACTCTGTATTCTGTTTGCAAGTGTCTTATTGAGGATTTTTGCGTCAATGTTCATTAGAGAGATTGGCCTGTAGTTTTCTTTTTTGGTGGGATCTTTCCCTGCCTTTGAAATCAAGGTGATGGTTGCTTCAAGGAATGATTTGGGGAGTACTGCTTCCCTCTCGATTTCATTAATAAGATTGGAAGTACTGGTATTAACTCTTCTTTCAAAGTTTTGTAGAATTCAGCAGTGAAGCCATCAGGACCAGGGCTTTTCTTTGTTGGTAGGTTTTTAATTACATTTTCAGTTTCCCAGATTGATATTGGGTTAACATTTTTATATCCTTTTCATTCAGCTTAGTGCGTAGGAATCTATCAATTTCTTCTAGATTTTCCATCTTCTTGGAGTACAGATTTTCAAAGTGCATGTTTATGATCCTTTGGACTTCTGGATCTTTGCTGATTTCCCCATTTTCATTCCTTATAGCATGGATTTGAGCCTTTTGCTTCCTTTGTATCATAAGGTTGGCTAAAGGTCTGTCGATTTTATTTATCCTTTCAAAGAACCAACTCTTTGATTCATTGTTTCTTTGTATTGTTCTCTTTGTCTCCATTGCATTAATTTCTGCTCTGATCCTTATAATTTCCTCTCCGGTATGTGTTTTGGGTTTGTTTTGCTTCTCTTTTTCCAATTGTCTGAGGTTCATCATTAGATTGTTTATTTTAGTTTGCTCTATTTTCCGAGTGTAGGCATTCACTGCTATGAATTTCTCACACAGAACTGCTTTCATTGTGTCCCATAAATTCCTGTATGTTGTGCTAGGGTTGTCGTTTAGTTGCAGAAACTGTTTAATTTCTTTTGTGGCCCATTGGTTGGTTCCATGTGTTTGTAGGATCTTGGAATTTTTTTTGCTATTCAGCTCCAGTTTCAAGGCCCTGTGGTCTGATAGTATGCCGGGGATAACTTTGATTCCTTTGCATTTACTTAAGCCTTTTCTATGGACTAGAATGTGATCTCTTTTGGAGAATTATCCATGAGCAGTTGAGAAGAAGGTCTATTCTTGCTTTGTAGTGTGCAAAATCTGTAGACATCTAATAAGTCCATTTTCTCCAAAGTTTGCTTTAGCTCAAGTATTTCCTTACTGATTCTTTGTCTAGTTAATCTGTCAATTTGTGACAGTGGAATATTAAAGTCCCGTACTACTATTGTATTCATGGTTAACTGGCTTTTCATGTCCAGTAATGTTTGTTTTATATAGTTGGGTGCATTAGAGTTTGGTGCATAAATATTTGATTGTTATTTCTTTCTCTTGGATAGTTCCCTGTACAAGAATATAGTGACCTTCTTTATCTCTTAATCAGTTTGGGTTTGAAATCTATTTTATCTGCAAACAAGATAGCCACTCCTGCTTTTTTGCAGTTTCCTGTGGTGTGAAGGATTGTTTTCCAACTTTTTAATTTCAATCTATGGGTTTCCTTCTGAATTAGGTGTGTTTCCTATATGCAGCAGATTGTAGGCTCTTGCTTCTTGATCCAATCTGCTAGTCTCTGTCTTTTAATTGGCCCATTGAGTCCACTGATATTAATGGTTATGACTGATATGGACATATTCAGAGCTGCCATGTTTCCCTGTTCTTGGTTCTTTTCTTCCTTGCTTTTCCCCTTTTCTCTTTAGTTTCTTGTTTGCCCCAATGAATTCACTCTCCTGGGTCTCATGGATATGGAATTTTCTGTGTTTTTTTTTTTTTTTTTTCCCAAGATGTTCTTTAGAATGTTTTGGAGTGCAGCTTTTGTTTTTGAGAAAATTTTCAGGTGTTCTTTATCATGGAAATATCTTATTTCCCCGTCTATTCTGAAAGATAGTTTTGTAGGATACAACAGTCTAGGTTGGAGGTTGTTTTCCTGCAATGCTTGAAATACTTCCCTTCAGGCTTTCCTTGCATTGAGGGTTGTGTTGAAAAGTCTGCTGTGATCCTAATGGGCTTCCCTTTGTAGGTGATCTTTCTTTCTCTTACTGCTTTCAGTATTTCTTTCTTTGTTGTGCATCTCAAACCTTGATAATTATATGTCTAGGTGTAGATATTTTTATGACATGGCATTTTGGACTCTTATAGGCCTCATTTATCTGTATGTCCATGTCTTTTCCTGTGAAGTTTTCTGTTGTTATTTCTGACAATAGCTTTTTTTATGTCTTTTACACTGTCTCCTGCTTCCTCAATGACTCCAATCAGTCTTATATTATTTTTCTTTGAGTCATCTAGAAGCTGTTGGATTGATTTCTCATGATCCCTTGCTCTTTTCCATAGATTATATCTTTCATGCTCGTTGGCTGCTATGCTGTCCTAGGTCTGAGATTCAGTTCTCTGCTTCATTCATCCTACTTTGCAAGCTTTCGTTTTCTTTCATCACTCCCAGGAGCTCTGCTTGAAGCTGTTTAAAAGGTTCCATTGCTTGTGCTATCTTGGATTCTATCATCTCGCTGATCTCTTCTTTAATGATGTCTTTCACTGTGGACAGTATCCCTGTTTTGATCTCAGAGATGAGTTCTGATTTCCATTTTACTAGATCCGCTTTAGTTACCATCTCTAAGAGTCGTGGTGTTTGAGTTTCAGTTTGCCCTATTTCCCTTTTCTCTGAATTTCCCTGTGGTGGTGATCTTTGTATCTGTATTTTTGTATATATTCTCATTTCTACTCTTTTGTTGTTACTAATTCTATTTGTTTGATGCTTTGCCTGATGACAGGGCAATATTTGTTAAGTTCTCTTTCTATTATCTGGAGCCCTTTGAATGTAGCACCTTCCTGGGGTGTCCTCCTTGAATCTGTATTGACCCTTGAGAGTTCTCAGTTCTGACACATCAAGGGAGGCTTTTGAGCAGAACAGTTACATCATCTTTGTTACCATAATACAGTCAGTGCCAATATCACCATTAAACACAGTAAATAAAATGAAAAGTTTTGTTAATTTCTATTCTGAAGACTTTGAGCTCATGAGTTACCTCTATGTTCATATGCCAAATTTAGAATTAATCAACAATGTGTATACAACATGTAGATTTTAAATGTACCCCCAGAACCCTTTGCGGGATAAAAGGTCACTGGTGAATCAGGAAGGTGGCGAGACAGGAGGAGAGTGAAATAGGGTTAGCAGATTTATGAAGATCACCTAGACTCGAGAACCTCATATATACCAGCGGGTAATAGAAGATAAAAGGATATATATAAAACCATACCAATTGTATGCTATAAGACCGTTGGAAACTCTGGACACCTTCTTATAATAATACAGGAGAAGAAATAGGGCAGCCTAAGAGTCTTTTACTTCTTGGTATTGCTTCTGACAGGAAGATAGGAGAGGGTGTGGGGACAAAAGGTGAATAGAGGCAATCTAGGAGTAGATGGCAAAATAAAAGCTAGATTCCTTTTTTTTTTTAATGTTGCTAACTGAACATATTTTAACTGACTTATACTACTTATTTTTTTCTAATTACAAAGAATACCAACTCTGATAAGCGAGAATATTCTTTATTTTCATTCTAAATCACATGCTCAACCCCAAACAATACTCTGTACATAGCATATTCTAAATCACTGTTGTTAATTTACTGCTTACTATGGACCTGTTTTCACTCTTATCACTAAAGTTGATTCTTTTCTGTATTCCTTGGGCAACTTGACATAAAGGTTACCTCTTGACTTGTGATAGACTTAGATCACTTGAGGCAAGAGGCGTTCAGAGAGCTGGAAGAGGTATGAAAATTAATTTTTTTTGGAGACAGGGTCTCATTTTGTAGTTCACGCTAGCTCTGAACTCACTATGTAGCCCGGCTGTCCCCGAACTCAGAGCAATCCTCTTGCCTCTCCCTCCTGAGTGCTGAGATTATGGGTATGAACCATGATGCTAACCATGAACCAACATGCTAAACTAGGATTGACTAAAATTTAAGAACAATGTGGGAGACGTTGAAGATGTAAGATTATAGGAAATGAATGCAAAAGTTAGTAGTAAACAAGTTATCAGACATCTTGTATGTCACACAAAGGTATCTGGATTTATCTCTGGGTAATCCATACAATTTAAATTCTTTAATAAAATTTTTCAAATACATCAATGAAATTAAAGAATAATTTTTTTGCAAGATATTGTTATGAGACACTACCCTGGGCAAGTTATAATTTAAATTAATTTGTGCTCACATTTCAGATAGATCTACATTTGCGCAGCAGAACATGAATGAGAGTTCATGTGACCTACCTAAAATAAGTGCCTTTAGGCCTTACCATAATTTTAGTTGTTTTGTTCCACTGATGTGAGTCTGCTTCCCATTGCAACCAGCTGGTTGTTTCTGTGTTTCTAATCCTTTAGCATACTTTCATACTGTTTACAGATAGGGGAGAACTCGTTGTTTTGTAATAGCTCCTTTTCAGTTAACTTCAACCCACAATCATGAAGGAAAACTGAGTATGTTTTTGACATGAAATCCATTTGCTTTGTGAATACAAAAGTAATTTTGTGTGGCAAATAACAGAAATTTTATTTCTGAAGAAAAATCTTTTAGAGATAGCTTGTTGGTGGCCAGCAGTAATTGTGTTTTTCAAGGTAAAGAGAGCCTCTACCAGGTCAGCAGTCTCTGGAACAACCAGGTGTTCAATGAAAATGTTTTAGCAAATTTAGAGAGTTGAGTACCTTTTCATCTTTATCTCAACTTCCAGCACATCAAAAGAATTTAGCTTTAATTGCCTCTTATAGGAATTCATCTGTACAGAGGCCTATTGCTAAATAGGCAGAGAGGCTGTGTGAAGCCAATCTTTTCTCCCCACTTGCAAATGCCCCAGAGAGATTTGTTCACATGTAAACAGACCCTACTGGGTTCCCATTAGTAGAAGTAGCAGAAACTTATTTTAAATAGAAATTTTAGAAATTCTAATAACTTTTTGGTTAGTTGACTTCTTGGTTCCAAGTAAAAGAATCTGGTTATTTTAAGCCCTAAGTGATTTAACTAGAAGCTAATTGGGGAGAATACTGTCACCTAGATTCATGGGAGGGGGCAGAGCCTGCTGCAGAACCAGAGAGTTCTGAGGGAAACAGGTACCACCTCTGACGGAAAGTCCAGTGTGCTGTGGCCATTGTGCTGCAAGGAATCTTGCCTCTACAAGTTGATTATATTTTTTACTTCCTTCCTTCCTTCCTTCCTTCCTTCCTTCCTTCCTTCCTTCCTTCCTTCCTTCCTTCCTTCCTT
>PVIC010007780.1:0-49955 GCA_004025085.1 Thryonomys swinderianus | reverse complement strand
GAAAAGGGAAATAGGACAAACTGAAACTCAAACACCAGGACTCTTGGAGATGGTAACTAAAGCAGATCTAGTAAAATGGAAAACAGAACTCATCTCTGAGATCAAAACAGAGATACTGTCCTCAGTGAAAGACTTCATTAAAGAAGAGATCAGTGAGATGATTGAATCCAAGTTAGCAGAAGCAATGGAACCTTTTAAAGAGTGCCTGCCTCGCAGGCACAAGGCCCTGAGTTTTCTCCCTGGTAACCACATATAATGCTGGGCGTGGTGACTCATGCCCACCAGAAATCAATACCATATACCACAGTACGGGGTGTGGTGGCTCATGCCTATAATCCTAGCACTCAGGAGGCAGAGGCAGGAGGATTGCTGAGTTCCAGGCTTGCCTGGGCTACATATTGAACTCAGGCCCAGCTTGAACTACAAAGCGACCCTGTCTCAAAAAAAAAAAAAAAAATTAAAAAAGTAATGACAATAAAGGAAGAGAGTAAAAAGAAAACAAGTGATTAGAGTCTGATATCCAAGAGACTAGGATGAAGATGTGGATAACGTTTTTAACCTTGTGCAAGTGATCTAGCATGGCTTCCTGGCACTCAGGGATGTCATGTGGCTGTCCCTCCTTGGATATTCCTGGTTGTGTACTAGTCTGACTCAAACACTGGAATTCCTGTTGGGGAACATTTGAGTAATATCTCTGGAAGTCCTGGTTTTAGGGATTGTTCACTTACCAGTGATGTCCATGTTGCTTCTGTCCCTCCTGCTGTTCCTATCTTTTCCATCTAATCCTGAAGGAGAACGTAGTGACGTTGGGGGGCCTGAGTGGAAAGGCATCTGGGCATGAACCAGTCAGGTCTTTAACTCCACTGTTAAGGTGACGGGAGTGGAAGTCTCCGTTTCTCTTTTGGGAAAGAACTAGCAAACGAGTGCAATCCACTGTTGAGAGATAGTGGGGAAAGGCGAATTCAAGCAAGTGATTCATAAGTTACAAGTACAAAAAACAGGAAATGAAGAAGCAAGGCTATAATCAATCTTTATAAATGGTTAAGTCAACCCTCCCTTCCCACATGAAAAAAATTGGCTGTGAAGCGGCATGGTGTCCTCTCTAAACCACCAACATTCTTGAACTCATAAAGTGCTGGTTCAAGATGCTTTATTTGACTGAGTCCTGGCACATACCAGGAACCAGCCATGTCCTTTTCTTAATTCTTTTGTTCTTGGGCTTTGCTTTTGTCCTTGGTCAAGGGCCTGAGCCCAGAGCAAGGCCTGATACATGATATCTGCTCCTTATGTCTACCTGCCTGTCCATTAATGCATTCTCATTCATTTATCAAATACTTACTATTTTTACTGTACCAGATTCTGTGCTATTTCTTGGTGATAAAAAGATAAACCAGAAGTTATCCTTTTCCTAAGTAAACTCGTAATGCAGTGGCACGACAGTGACACTCAAATAGGCCTCCCCCAGTTGCCAGTCTATGTTATGGCGGATGAAGACCACGAGGGGCAGAGGAAGCGCTAGAAGGTCTCTGGAAGAAGGAAACCTCCCTTCCTGTACTTTAGAGATCTCCCGGTACTGATTATCGTTCTGTTTTCTCTAATCTTAAACCTCTTCCTGTCTGCCGTGACTCTCCCCCTAACGTTTAAATTTATTCAAGGCTCCACAACCCTAAGACAAACAACCCTTCTCACCCCACATCCGTTTGGTGATCCTCCTCTGTCACCTACTTTTTCTTCCGAGTCTTTCCTTTTCGACTTTTACTCCTAAATCCACTGAAGTCTGGCCTGGCCCCTAGATTAATCTCAATCAAGGTCAACATTGACATCTTGGTTGTTAAATGCAATGGAGACTTTCTGGTGTTTTCCTTCTGGGTTACATTTACCACCATGGACATCTCCTTCATGATGCCTCCTTCTCCCTTGGTTTCTCTGACTTCACCTCCTTCACTCCTGCCTCTGGAAGGCTTCATTTTACTGTTGGCAGGCTCTTCTGTAACAGCTCATAACTTAAAGATCAATAAATATTGTGAAGTCTCAGGAACTTTTTCTAACTTGGCATACTCTTTCTGAGAAAACTTACCTGTTGTGATTCTAGTACAATTTTTACCCTGATTGTTTTTTACATGAATTTTTCCAGCTAAAATCAACTTTCTGAGGATCAGACTTTACTCCTGCCTTTAGTTCTGCTCAAATATTGGCTGGTCCCCACTATGTGCCAGGAGTTATTTTACACCTGGAGATTCTGCAGTGAACACATTCCTTGCCTTTTGTGTAATTTCTACAACACATGTGCACACACACACACACACACATATCAGGTAGTGAACAGGGATATGGAGAAAAAAATCAGACGAGTGGTGGGGGAGTAGATGTAAGATTTCAGTTTTTTAGTAAAGGAAGATCAGTAAGTCTCTGATTAGGTGACGTTTAAATAGAAAGCTGAATGAAGACAATGAGATATACAGATATTTGGGGTGGGGCTCAAGTTAGAAAAAGGAGCACGTAGAAATGGCCATTTCTGTCATCCTCCTTCATTCTCAGCTGGGCTGAGTAAGAAATCCTAGATGGTGAGGATCTTCTACCCCGGAACTCAGAAGAGTAATTAAAGAAAAAGTCTCATTTCTGTATTCTCCCTTCCTGCCCTTACACTCCACAAGTGGAATTTTTTTTTTTAATGCAGCTGAATCATACAGGTGGGCTCAGGGGAATTAAAATAGCCTCTGCAAACAACTGGCAAGCCATTTGGCAATGATTATCTTTCCCCACAAAACCACTCCTCCACCCATATTCTTGTTGTCAGTGACAAGTCCCAGCATCCACCCTGTTGCCCAAGCCAGGAACGTGGACATCACCCTCCCTCATCCCCAATATCTGGTTCATCAGTGAGTTCCTGTGGGTGGCATCTTCTCTCAAATCTGCTTCTCTCGCCGAACCTCTGTTTCCTATACCAAACACTAGTCATTCTCGGCTCTGATCGGATGTCTGCTTTAGGTCCTTTTGGTTCTCTCTTCCATGGTCAGTCTTTAATCTATTAGCTGCAGGCCAGCAAGGGGGGGATAGCTCTAAACAGGAATCAAACCTTTAACTTTTCAGTGAATTCTTATTGCTGAGGTGAAAGATCCTTGAAGGCTCCTAGCACTCTACACTCCCATCAGTCTGAGATATTGTGAGTATCTCAAAGAAGCTGTGTTCTTTCAAACATTATGAAATTATGCTACTCCATTTGTTTCTAGAACATTCTCTTCTGCCCCATTTACTTGGCTATTCCTATTTATCTTTTGGCTTTTGGCTGCTTAGCACAATTTCTATAGCTTAAAAACAAAACAAAACAAGTCTCAAGACTGAGTACTTCAGAAAATAAATGTTACCTTGTACTGGTGAGGGTCCCCTGGCTACATCACAACCTGATAGAGAATTAGAAATGGGAGTGCTCATGGGCCGAAAGGCTGAATTTTCAGGATTGCCTTGGTTTAGAAAAATATACTTCCATGAGAACTAACCAGGGTCCCGTGACCGCTCCATTTATGTCTTTTTTCAGGTGATTCATCCAATGGCTTAATTACGTCTTAGTAGAACTACTTCTTAGAGGTCCATATTGCTGCGGTGGAACCCGAGCTTCTGGCACATAAGCCTTTGAGAATAAATCACACTCAGAACATAGCAGCTTGATGATTACTTCTTTCAGAAAAACTTCTGACTTTGGTTTAGTGCATCTCGCAAGTGCTCTAGCTGCCTCTAGTCATATTTTGGCCAAGGCATCCTGGAGATTGAACCCAGGCCCTGTGACACTGAGCTAACTTCCAGCTCTTTTTTAAAGTTTTGTTTTGAGACAATGTCTCAGTAAGTTAGGAAGTTTTCAAAGCTGGAGTCGAATTTGCAATGCTCCTGTCTCAGTCCCCCAGAATGCAGGGATTCTAGGAGTCTGCATGAGCCTTCGTTCTTATCACTGGACTCCACTCATCTGTTCTTTTGCTTATGCTTCAATTACACTGTATGCTCTCTGCAAGCAAAGACTTTGCAAGTCTCTTTTATCCTCACACCCTAGTCTCTGGTGTACAGTAGGCCTTCAATATATAGTTATTTACTGAAAGAATGAGTGAGTAAATGAGTTGGCACTGGAGCAAAATTAATGGGCAAATAGTGTTCATCTAGACAAAGGGGTAGAGAAAACCCAGAGGGTTCTAGATGGAGCATCCTGCTTGTGTAAAGACACAGACATGAGAAACATCTTGGTGAGTGAGGCAGACCATACACAGTTGGATGTTTCGGAGACACAAAACCTGGGTATGGAATTGGCAAAGGAGTTGAGCAGTACCTTTGAAAGACCAGTCAAATCATGGAGGGTTCTGGGTCAAGCTAAGAGCTAAGAACTTGATCTTATGGGCAGTGAGACACTTCTGGCGAATGCTTGTAGATATTTCACGCAGGCAGTTCTATGAAGACTGAATTTGAGGACAACAAGAAGGGAAACTGGAGAGAGCATGTAGGAGGTTACTACACTCATTCCTGGGTCTGCCTTACAATAGGATCATGCTTTTCCTGATAATCTTGATTAATAATTTTATGACCACCAGAATTCTAAAATGGCAGCTATTATCTATGTTCCCTGATATTATGCTTTTACTAGGACATGTTATATAGCAAAAGAGATTTTGAAGATGAAATTAATATTATTCTTATTAAAGTGCTCCATTTAAATGAGTTTGATATGCTCTAATATTTTCCCTATGAGGATCTTACACATTTTTTTTATTTTTAGGTATGTCAATAGTATTTTATTTTTAGATATACCAACTTTTTTTTATTTTACTGTTGAAAAACTTTCTAAAAGCTCTCATTTACAGGAGTATGTGAAAGTAATGACTCTGCTCAACTATATATGTATTAACTGAATGGTCTATATACATGAAATTAATATTAATTGGTTTCATTGAGAGATTGCCTGGGTTGGACTGACCTAATTACAGGATTTTTGTTTTTTTAAGTAGAGTTTTCCTCTGGCTGGTTGTAGAAGTCAGAAAGCATTGAAGCATTAGAAGGACTCAGTTTGAAGAAAATTCTCAGTTGTAGATTCCAATGGTGCAGGGATGCCCACAAAGGGATTGGCTATGAAGGTCTCTAATAGCTCAGAGAGTCCTTTGCTTGTTGCAAGTGTGGGAAGGCGAGCTTCAGTGCTATAACCACAGGAAACTGGATCTGTCTGTTAACCACAGGAGCACAGAAGCAGATTATTGCTCAGAGTTTTTAGACAAGAGCTTAGTGCTTTTTAGATTGAATCATAATAAAAGAAAAATTAATAGTGGGGCTTCACATAAGATCAAATACTATACCAAACATTTGACAAATTAAATCACATTTTGTGCCCTAAACTGCCGCATGGGAGAGGCAATGCAGACTTATCTCTGGTTTCCAGTTGAGAAAACTGGAGTTTGGCAAACCCAAGTTACCCCAGCAGGAAATGGGTAGAGCTGAGAATTGACCATGGCTCTTCCCCTGCCATCTAGTTAGACCAGGACCTGTTGAAAGGTGAAATGCTTCCATTAGTACTGGTGACTTTTACCTGTTTCACTGAGAAGTGTTTGCAAACCATAGGGCTGGAAAAGGGGAATAAATTTTAGGGTCATGATGTGCAGTGTTTCTGTTCAAGATGGATTAGAGAATCGTGCCAGGCAGGGAAGACTAGGGAATGATCTTGGGTGTGACATCAATTTTATTCTTGTTTGTATTTTTTGTAACCTAAACAAGGAGAAGGAAGAAGAAAATGAAAAGTAATTGGAGGGAAATTGTTGGCAGTAACAACAACAACAAAAAATGGGTTTGATGTAGTTTAGTCACAGATGTATCCAATTTGGCAATTCCCAGTTTCATGTCCATTCAAGCACGGGCAGGTGTCCCTTTTTCATGTGTTATGGAAAGCTCGAGGCTGTCTGCCTTGTGCCAAGAAAAAAACCCAACCAATTAAATATTTTAATATTTCCTGCCTATAAACTGTGCCCTGTTTTATGACTTTAAATGCACTGGATTTAAAAGGAGCTGTGAAAGACTTCTGAGCCATTAATAAAAGGCTGCAGCTGCTCGAGGAGAGTGATGCTACATATTTTTCAAAGGAATGATTTTGGTCTGAGCATTTCAGTCTGCAGCCTGCTGATTTACGATCACCGCGAAACTGATACAAAAGCACGAGGTGAACCCTTCCAGCGCTTCCGGAATATATTCGGGCAGAAAGCAGACAATGAGTTCTTTTCCTTGGGGGAAATAAAAAAGTATAAAGGGAAGAAATATTAAGCGATAGTTCAGAAATTATGGGGCATTGCAGAGTCAGCACAGAAGGGGCAGTTTACTCCCAGAGAAGGTAAGTCAATGGTGAGTTAGTTACAAAAATCTCTGCTTTGAATGAGCAGAATGAAGAGTAGGGACTTAGTGATTTATTTTAGTCTTAGTGTTTATTTCAGGTTCAAACAGAAACATGAGCTAAAGTGAAAAGGTATAAAAGGTTTAAAAAGGTTTTTAAATACAAAGGTGTCATTACGATATGTGCTTACATTTTTTCCCCCTTGCAGTCAACTACAAGGAGCCAAACTGTTATTGCTGCTTCTCAAGGTTCTTAGAGTTCATTTAGAAAACAATGTTTGTTTTCCTTTCATGGGATGGGGTGGATCGGAAGTGAAAGGATGAGGTGTGTTGGAGATTCATTTCAACTTAGCGAAGATTTATTGAGTTCTACCACATGCGAGATCATGTTGGATGCTGGAAAATTCAAAGAAAATTATTGCCCTTTTCCTCTTTCGTGTGCAGCTGGTTGGCTTTTTGCTTGGACATGCTGAAATCTTCTTGTACATGCGGTACAATAATTCCCAAACTTCAGTCATTCTGATGCCGCTCTCCCAATTTTGGCTGTGACTCTCCTTATTGTCTCCTTTAAAAACGTTCAGTGGAGAGTACACTTAATTAAGTGCATCGTCATAAGTAACAGTATCTGTGAAATCACAGATTTCCTGTGCTAGTCGGATCTTTTCAAATGTGTATTCAAATACAGCAGAATAATATCTTTGTCTGAAACTTTTGGGGCGAGATACCTTTTTTCAATTTAGAACACTTTTGGGTTTTGCAAGTATCATAAATTGCAAGTACTATATATTTTGTAGCCCCACTGTGGGCTGTAGAAACATCCTTTAATCACCCATCAGCATTTCCAGTGAAACATCTGAGTATTTTCACTAGGTAAAATGTGGAGTAATTAAAGATGTTAAAAATGTCCCATCCATTGGAAACATTTTGGCTTTCAGAGCCTTTTAGTTTTCGTAATTGCAGATGAGGAGCTGTGGATCTACATGTACCATCTTAAAAAAGTCTGTGTCCCGCAGAGAACAAAGCTGTCCGTAAGTGTTGGTTCTATGAATAATTTCAATCAACTAAATCAACAGAGGATGCACTCATATCACCTCTCTTCTTCCTTCAGCATAAAGTCTGTGAGATTCTTCCATGCTACTTTCTGTCAGCTGTTCGTTCCCTTCTATCGTTGGATCGCTGAAAACGCATCTCGCATTGAGACGCTAGATAGAAAGGCGGGTTAGATTCATTCCCATCTTGTTTTCAGCACGGTGGTGAGTGGATGCAAGCTGCTAGCTTCATCAGATAAAAAGGGACCAGGAGATTCTGCAGAAACATTTTGATTTAATTTTTGGATAGTGTAAAACTTGCAAAGAGGAAATTAAAAACCCATAGAGTTATCCCGCTGGATGATGATAAGACATGAAAGAGCCTTCTAAATGAATTTTATTCTAAATTTGGGACGGTGCTTTCTGTTCAGGCCAGCTGTGTGCGGAATGGTGTGAGCAGGGACGAGTTGGAAGCAATCATGGGCAGTTTTCTACTTCCTGTCAAGTTTTAAAGGAAGCAGCCTGGCTTCATTTAAAACATGCGAGTTGGTGTGAAATCCCGGAACCTAAGAAGCTCACTCCGCAAGTACAAGAAACAATTCCTGAGGCAAACAGAGAGGACGGTGAGGCATTTGCTCCTGTAGCTCGATACAGAGAACTGAGGGCTGAATGGCCCAAGACAAGGGGGGGGGGAGCTGCTTTGCGGGGGGTCTTGGGAAGGACAGTGCTGGTGCTCTGTCCTTCGCCCAGCCGTGCTGTGGCTGCAGAGGCTGTAGAAAACCACCCTAAATTTAAAAAAGAATCGGACGGACTAAAACACATTAGAGAACGTCTGCGTTCATTTGGTCCACGTTATCTTACGAAAGGCAAAGTGACACATTAGCATACAGGTTCTGGGATCAGACAGACCTGGCTTCAGATCCAGCCTAGCTGTCATTGGTTAGCTGCGACCTCTTGGTTTAGTGCATAGCATCTCTGATTCTTTGGTTTTCTCGGTGAGTACGCAAAACTGCCCTGAGTGAACCCTCTGAGAAACAACCATGCCATAGAACTTGAAAGTAGAATCTAAAGGCATTTAAAGAATCTGCTGCCTCTTATTTCAAAATGTAGGACCTAACCCCAGTGAGCCAGCTACTTGGGGGCTCAAGATACATTGTGAATCATTACTATCTCTGGATCTTTTTATAGTGGAAAGTTGCCAGGGCATTTTCCATGAAGTTGAATTGCTATGATTTTCCCCCAAACTGACTAAAATATCAACAGAGTAGCCATATGATAAGACAAGTGTGTTTTCTTGCCATTAGCATTATGGTTTTGATGAGTGCTAGGCCAGTTTATGGAGCCTTCGCTGTCTGAGAGGTTGAGTCAGGGTGGGGAGGGAGCAGAGAGAAACACGCTCAAGTGAGTGCTCATTACACATAACTGAAGACTCATCATTCTTCCAGGATGGCAAAGTTCTCTCCAGAAAAGACCAGCCAAAACACTCGAAATCATCCACAAAGCTTGCTGGCCAGTTAGGACAATAACACTGAAAATATTGCTATGCTTAATTATTTGATTATACCTTCTTTTTATAGAATGCTTGATAATTAATGTAGGTTCAAATTTGGGGCCAGCACCTCTTTGCCCCAAATTCTTTCCATTGCTCTCTTGTACAAATACAAGAATATTTATCTCAAGAAGTATACAGCAAGATCTTGAAACTATATCACTGGGCCAGAAACAAACTGAGGTCTTTATTAAGAATTGCTTAATTTAATCAGATGTGGCCTAAGTGAAGCAGCTAATAAAATACCAACAGCATTAAGGGTGCAACTCAGAAAGGAAGTCAACAGGCCTCCTATAAAGTGTTTTATTCATCCTGATGTCTAAGATAATAACTTATTTTTCTCTGCAGAGGTGATTAAAAATTCACTTATTAGACAGAGATTGTGAAGAATGTGAGGTGCCCCAAATTATTTTCTGGATTGGCCAATAGTACCTCCTTTACTCCCTAAATATCAGTAGCTATTTTTTTATATTTTACATCCTTATTTCTCCATTGACAGAAACTATGATAAATTTTACAAGTGTTTATTAAAAGTTAAACTAAAATGTATAGACATTACTTTTGATACTTCATGTATAACGAATACGATCAAGTCTCTTTATTGGTAACTCTTACCTTTCTGAATTTGGCTTCCTCGAAATATGTGCATTACAGGCCAAACCCCTATATTCAGAGCACTAGCTGGAAAGAAATATTACCTCAATGCCAGTGACAAAACTACATGTGTGACATTGCTTTTAAGATGTTGAAATGCCAGAGTAAATTTCATTTTACTAGGGCATATTTTCTTCTCCTTTTAAAGCATCTATTACTTGTTTTTCTTGGGGAAAGAATGAGATGGGTTTTGGGCTTTTTATGACCAAGTTAAGTAACCAAGAGCTTTGGCATAAACAAGGAAAGTGAGACTCCCTTTCACAGAGAGCCTTGCCCATTGGAGGGTGATGATTCCAGTCCGGCTGACCCAACAGGTTTGTACTTCTGAAAACTTGAAGCCCTGTGAGTCAGAGAGAAAGGAAGAGAGAGGGAGGACATGAGCTCACCGCAGAGGGCTATATTAGAGGAGAAGGGAAGAATTGTTTGTTGGACCTAAACCAAAGCAAGGAGTGTCTGTTATTACAGCATGAAAATATAAGTGCTGGCGGGGAGTAGCTGAGACATTTGTGGAGTTGCCTTCAGAGTCCCACAGCTGATCTTCCATAGGGAGCTAAGTCATTGGTTTCTGCCTCCAAGAGTGAGTTGGTTTTGGAATCCTTTCCCTCTTTGCCTTTCTCTGGCTGGAAACTAGACATGAGAGGAGGGGTTCGACACACCCTCGCCACGTTTCCTTCACGCGAACACTCTGAAGTGAGATCACGCTGGTGAACTCATCTGGCTTCGGGAGCCAAAGGAGCAAAGAAGAGCTTTGGCATGTAAAATTCTGCCTGGCCACCCACAGTACTGGACGCTGGATGCCAAATCTTCTGATGATGCCAACACTTGGATCTGAATGATGCCATAGAAGTGGGTAGACATCTTCCCATTTCATCTCTCACCCCCAAGTTCCTTTGGACAGTGGTTCAGATTTTCCTAAGACTAAGATTTTGGCCACATTTTCTAATCAAATGAAAAGTGGGTTGGGCTGGTCTTTCATCTCCTCCTACTCAGTGGAGGATTATGAGAAGGGTCCTCTATTAATAAGGACCCTTTTTATTTAAGTACAAGAAATATAACCTGGGCTTGGTAAAGAAAAAGAAATGTAACTGAGTTTAAGAGAACACTGGAAAGAGACTCAGAAAGCCTGTTTCTCTTCTCTAACTCCTTCTTTTCAACATGTTTTCCTCCAGTATTCTTCCACACAGTCACCTCCTCCACCACGCTTTCAGTCTTGAAGCCTAAACCTTAATACCTGCATGACTTAGTGTTCTCTAGAGGAACTGAACCAGTAGAAAATGCATATATGATTATGCAAGGGAATTTATTAGGTAGGTTTATACTGCTAGAAGTGTCCACAGTCTCCATGTGTGAGATCAGAGATGGGAGAATACATGATGGCTGTCCACACCCTGGAGCACCAGGACCCAGTAGCTGCTCAGTTCGCCAAACAGAGTCACAGAATCAGCGGGATCAAGGTCACGGTTCAGTTTTGATACAAGGTCAAAGGCCTGGAAGCTCACCGGACAGTCAGTGGTGCGAGTCAGCTGGGAGTCTGGAGAAACTCTGGACAGATCGCTAAAGGTGTGGACTGGAGCTTTTCAAAAAGGGCAGGGCCTCCTCCTCCTTCTTCTTGTCTTTTTTATTCCATCCAGTGTGCTAATCGACTAGCTAGGGCCACCCATATCCAGAGTGGGTCTTCTCCTCTAAGGTTGCTGTTCCATATGCTGGTTCTTCACAGATACACCCAGAACTGTGTTTCACTACAGTAATCTGTTAGGAGTTTCATAATCCATTCAACTGACATATCATGATTAATGGTGAAACTACCAGAAAGGGTTAGTCCCTTTTCCTAGGTCTCAATACGTAGATGTTCAAAAGATCCAGCCCAAGTTACATGGACTATTTAGATTGTGATTGGCTCTCACCTGAACCCTATGCCCTCTCCTGCACTCACTGATAAAAGAAATAAAACTAGACTAAGGGTTATACCAAGAAAAAGAAAGGCAGTAGAAAAATAACATATATAATCATTACAGGACACAACATGATTTCAGAGACTGGTTTTCTAGAGAAACCGAACCAGTAAGAATTATAGGAATTGGTTTACATGATTGCAGAGGTCAAATCATCCCATGACCTTCTATCTACAAGGTGGAGAACCAGCAACTCCAGTGCTGATTCCAGTCCTAGTCTGAAGGCTTCTGGCCCTGGACAGCCAATGATAGAAAGCTCAGTCTGACTCACAGGGCCTGAGAATGGAAGAAAGAGCAAAAGCAGTGGGCAGAGGCCTAGCTCTGGAGCCATGGGGGAGCAAGGAGGACTGTTGTCTAAGGGGGAAGGGACAGGGCAGATGGCCACTGTCAAGCAGAGTGAATTTGCCTCTCCTTTCACCTTGTCCTACTGGGGCTCCTGAAAGCTCGCATGACGCACACCCGTGGTGGGGAGAGAATGTTTTTCCTTCGTCTCCTGACTTAAATGTTAATCTCTTCTGGCAACATCTTCACAGATATACTCAGAAATAGTACTTTACCAGTTCTGTGGGCATTCCTTAGGGTAATCGCCTTGCCACATAAAAGTAACCATCACAAAGACATAAAAAGGGAAACTTTAGCTGAAGCTGGGTTTGGAAAATCCATAAAGTACATAGTTAAAGACCAATTACTCTAGAGCTGGCGGTATAAAATGATGACTACATCCTCTGGTTAGACTTTTAGTTTTACTGTGGGAGGGAAAATATAGCACTGAGTGTTCATTTCATGAGGGGAATGAAAAACAAAGGAAAAATCCTTTTCTCCTCCACATTCATACCTTACATCAGAGCCTCAAAATAAAAATAATTTGGCTGATCTTATTTGAAAGAAAGTACAGATCGCTGATGACTCAGTGCAAATTTTGGGTTCAATCCAGAGCTCTCCTACCGCCAGAAAAGGAGAATCTTTAATTCAAGACTGAAGTCTCTGATGGTACTGCTCTTAAAGACATCAATCATTCAGGATTTTTGTAAAAATTCAATGAATTTCTTTGGAAAGATGAGTAACACTTTGCCTGCAAGTGGCAGGCACTATGTCTTCTTCCTGTTTTCCTTAAATGTTTACCATTTTTTTTTTTTTTTTTGAGACAGGGTCTTGCTTTGTAGTTCAGGCTGGCTCTGAGCTCACTATGTAGCCCAGGCAAGCCGCCGCAAACTCAGCAATCCTCCTGTCTCTGCCTCCCGAGTGCTGGGATTACAGGCGTGAGCCACCACGCCCGGCACTGTGGTATGCGGTATTGATTGCTGGTGGGCGTGAGTCTCCACGCCCAGCATTATATGTGGTTACCGGGGATCGAACTCAGGACCTTGCACTTGCGAGTCAGGCACCGGAACCACTGAGCTAACCCTCCAGCCCCTGGCTCTTTCTTAAAATATGCTTCACATTCTTCAGGCCTGTTTTCTCCCCTGAGTGTATTTTTCCTTTGATGACACCAGTTTTCAACAGAATATTTATGAATAACATGGAGTATTTGCAGCAGCTGCTTAGCCTAGGCTTAGACTTTAAAACATAGCATTTTCCACTCTACTTACTCCAAACTCAACAACTCCACTTCCAGCGCTGGATGGAGTCTTCGAGACTTCTGTTCACAGTGGTTGTTACGCAAGTAGGTTTGAATTACTTACCCCGTTAGACAGGGTCCTCTATCAGCTGACCAGGCCCACTCTTCCTGTTTCCTTTGCAGAGGCTTTAGTCAGAGTGGGTTGCTTGGTGCTACGTGACTGAGAAGTTTTATACTTACATTTCTGTTCTTAATGTGGTCCTTTTGTCAGCGTGATGAGCTCCCGTGTAGCTATCTGTGCCCAGTTAAATTGCTGCTTTTTTTTCCCTCCAAAATGTCTAAGACTGTGCATAGAATCCCCCAGGCAAAATCAAATTCTTTGCTGACTTTAAAATACCACGCTAGGTGCTTTTGTTATTAACACAGTGGAACTGAATTTTTTTTTTTTTTTTTGAGAGAGGGTCTCGCTTTGTAGTTCAGGCTGGCCCTGAGCTCACTATGTAGCCGAGGCAAGCCTCGAACTCAGCAATCCTCCTGTCTCTGCCTCCTGAGTGCTGGGATTACAGGCGTGAGCCACCACACCTGGCACTGTGGTATGTGTTACTGATTGCTTGTGGGTGTGACTCACCATGGCTGGCACTGTGGAACTGAATTTTGATCTATGAATTTATTGTGTAAAAAAATCATTCCTCTATTTTCTCCCCTTCTTTTTTCTTTTGCTTTCCTTTCTTTTTTCTTTTCTGTTTTTTAAATCAAATTCTTTATTGGTACATTTTATATACAGCTCACAATCACACTCAACATTGGGGAATTTGTACCAGTATATGACATGAGTTAATTCTCATTTTTTACTCATATCCCTGCCCACCCACATCCCTCCACCCCCTATATACATGTTATTTCTTTTTCTTTCCAAATCATATTTATTCTTTCCCCTATGACATTCCCTTTGAATATTTCCTATTTCACAAAATCTATCATACATTCTAGAACTCATTTACATCTACAGGCTCTCATTCCAGAGAAAAGATACAGTCTTTACATATGTGGGATCTATTTATTTCATTTATTAGCGTGTATTCAAGGTGTGTCCATTTGCACATAAATGACTTAAACTTGTCATTCTTTATGGCAGAGTAATACCCATTTTATGAAAAAAAAACACATCTTTATCCAGTCTCCAGATGTTGGGCATCTGGGTCGTTTCCAAGATTGGGCATCACAAACTGAGTTGCTATGAATATGGGTGCACATATGTCTTTATGATACGATTCTCTTAATTCCTTCAAGTATATTCCTACCAGGGGAATAGCAGGGTCACATGAGACCTCTAATCCTAGTTTTCTGATGAATCTCCATACTGATCTCCACAATGGTTGCACAAGTCTACAATCCTGCCAACAGTGGAGAAGGGGGGAGAAGGGTTCCTTTCTTTTTTCTTTTCATCCTTTTCTTCTCCCTCCCTGTCTTTTATCCCTTTCAAACTTAAATTACATACTGTTGGCTTTTTTATCCAATTCCTGCCCTGGATGTTTTTTCTCAACATGCTCAGAAAGGAGATTAAATAATGAGAGGAAAGAAAAAAAATTGATGGTTACAAAAAAAAAAGGAAACAAAGCTTGTGTGTATAGGGGTGGGGGGTTGTAGGGTGGGTAGGGGAAAGGGAAAAATGAGAATTAAGTCATGTCATATATTCGCACAAATTCTTGATGTGGAGTGTAATTGTGAGGTGTATGTATAATGTACCAATAAATTAAATTAAAAAAAAAAGAAAGAAAGGAGGTGTGGTTCTCCCTCTGTCTTTCCTCTCCAGACCTGCTCTCCCTCCGTCTTCCTCCGCCCAGTCAGTGGCAGTTCCATCCTTCTGGTTGTGCCAGTGGCAAAACTGGCATCTTCCTTTTCTGCCCTCTTTCCCTCGCACCCCACAGAGAGGCGACAGGAAACACTGTGACTGTACCTTCCGGATGCAGTCGGAGCCACGCCTCTTCGCACCACCTGTGCTGCCCCTGGGGGTCTGTGTGAGAGATTGCAGTAGCCTCCGTATAATCTTTATTCTTCGATTATCTAACATTCTTAACTGCTACCAGACTGTTCAGCTTCCTTTCCTGCTCTGTGAATTATTCATTGCTCTTGTCTCATCTGGAATGAAAGCCCCTCGGCGCTGTTTCATGTTTCTGTTGATCCCGGCCGTGTTCCCAGCGCCTGGAGCGGCACTGCACGAAACAAACACAGCCGTGTGCTCTTAACCGAGGGACGTACTCTGAGAAAGGGGTCTCTATGTGACTTTCACCATGACGTGAAGGGGATAGAATGTGTCCCTACACGTGAAGAGATCACAAGGCGCCACTGTCTGTCTGCCATTGATGGTGTGTTGCTACGACCCATCTCCTGTGGCCTGTGCTTCCCCTCTGGAGTCCTGGATGAAAGATTGCAACGAATCCTCATGCGACAATTGTGCCTTGGAGGACTTTCCCTTTTTCGTTTTTCTTTTTTTTGAGACAGAGTCTCGCTTTGTAGTTCAGGGCTGGCCCTGAGCTCACTATGTAGTCCAGCAAGCCTCAAACTCAGCAATCCTCCTGCCTCTGCCTCTGCTGGGATGACAGGCGTGAGCCACCACGCCCCGCATTGTGGTATGTGGTACTGAGTGCTGGTGGTTGTGAGTCACCATGCCCAGTAGTGTTGTGTGTGGTTACTGGGGATCGAACCAGGGACGACCGTGAGTTTGCAAGGCAGGTGCTGGAACCACTGAGCTAAATCTCTGGCCCAGGACTTTCCCTTTTTGTCAGGTGCGTCCACACATCCTGGTTGGCGTGGTTTCTTTATGTGTCTGTTGCTTCCCTTTCATCTTGAAGCACAGGAGTCCTAGGTACGTTGGAGTCCTTTGCTGAGGGACCAGCCTTCTGGGGTGCCTCCCACCATACCATGGCAGTTGTCTCCCTAGGAAGCTGGAACTCAGGGCTATACCGGCCTCACACCCTGACCTGCTGGTATCTAGCTGCTTTGTTTTGATGGGAAGCAACCAATGTCCTCTTCCCTCTCTCTTATGGGCCTTCTCTTCTTCCTCTCCTCTACAAAGCCTGCCGTCTTCTCTCCAGTGAACTTGAGCTCTTCCAAATGATAAGCAGCACCTTTGTCTGCAAAACAACTTTCGTGTTTTCCTCTGAAGAAGATGTGTGAAATATGAGGGTCACCAAAGGCCTAACACTGACTTCGAAATAGAGCAGGAAGAGGCCGTGTTACCTCACTGCTCGTATGTATACTTGAGCTTTCATTTTACCGATCTTGGCCAATCATTGGCTGGGTGTCAGACTCCTGAAATTGGTACATCACACTGTCCTATGGTGGGTTATAACTTTAATGCACACATGAATTTTATTTAGCATTTTGCCTCCTTTTCTCTTATTTGCCAGTTTCCATGCCAGAAGCAGTTTCTGTGTGTGTATGTGTGTGTTGTGAGTTTAGTACCAGGATTATGCCACCTTGTAAATTAAGTGAGGAGAACATTTTTTTGATATCCTGGAATTGTTTATATAATAGGGCAAATATCTGTTTCTTAAATAATTCAACATGCAATAGGTTAACTTTGAAGATGTTAGGTTTTATTTTACAAGTAGTTTTTTTTTTAAATAATTTTTTTCAGGTCTTAAATTTGTTTAGGCTCTTGGTAAGCTTTATACTACCATTTCATGAAAGTTGTTTCACTGAAAATTTAAAATTGAAGACATTGAGGAGCACATGAAATTTTTTCTCGAGAATGGTCTCCTCTGTGGGGCTTCCTAGATGATCTTTTTGCCTATTTCTGCACTGATTTACAGATGTTAAAAAATTTTCTTCTTATTATTCTCAGAAGTCTCTTTTTAAACTTAATATTTATCATCCCACAGGGTTTTTGTGGATTGACTTTGACTTCCTCAGTGAAATTCTGGTGCTAGATACATCCTTTCCTCAGGTCAATACTGGAGTTTGATGGATTCTACTAGATAATTTGTGGGAAAGTGTCCTTGCCCACCTCACCAGATCAACCAGACCTTCAGCGAGGTCAGCTCCCTAGACAGAAAAGGGAACTGGTTTTACCCTCAGTTTCTACTTCCCAATTCTGTGAACAAACTTTTCTTACAAAATAGTTATCATGTAGGTTATTAAGAGGAGTTATATGAGAAACATATTTTCTAGACAAAAGGATTTAGGCATTGATGAGTAAAAATTTAAACACAATTACTTCCTGTAGCTTATATAAAAATTATTACACGCATGGTGAACATTTAGGAAAAGACTATGCATCATCTCCCCACATTCTTTGTCTGCACAGCCCCTTTGAAAACCATTTCAAGATGCTGTTCTGTAAGTTTTATCTTGAGAACTCTCTGTAATAGATCAGAGTACTTGGAAATCTAAGCTAAGAACAATGACTAGCATACTTTCTGTACCCACCCATATCTAGAATGTTCAGTTATTTCTTTTTCTTAAAATTGGTCTTCAAGTGGTTTTAAGATGGTGTAGGGTAAAGAGTTGATAGATTTTAACTGCCTCAAGATGTCAAATAGTAGAAAGACCAACATCTGTGGGTCTTGAAGTTAGAGATAAGAGATTGGGAAAGAACAAAGAAAATTATTAGGGACTCTTCCTTCATTCTTCACCAGATTTTCTGTGTCCCATTTGAACAGAGGAAGCATGGAGATGCTTCTGAAGTGTTCAAATCCAGCTCCACTACTGGACTTCACAGAAATTCCCAACAGATTCTTGTGATAGGCTTCCAGTTTTAGCTCATGGAGATGTAATATCTTTCGTATGTTGTGATTTTCTTTGTCATCATCATTGAGGAGTTTGAATGGATAGAAAAATATTAAAATCTGTTATCTCTATAAATGTTCTAAGTCTTATGAATTAATAATTACTACTTGTAGCATTTAAATGTAGGAAATGGAAAGGTGAGAAGTGAGAAGAGATAAAGAAAGGTGAGAGAGAGAGACAGAGAGAGAGAGAGAGAGAGAGAGAGAGAGAGAGAGAGAGAGAGAGAGACAGAGACAGAGACAGACAGAGACAGAGAGATAAAATACATCTAATAGGGCCGGAAAGTTAGCTCAGTGGTTCTGGCGCCTGCCTCACAAGCGCAAGGTCCTGAGTTCAATCCCCAGTAACCACATACAATACTGGGCGTGGTGACTCACGCCCACCAGCAATCAATACCACATACCACAGTGCTGGACATGGTGGCTCATGCCTGTAATCCCAAGGACTGCTTCTGCAGTGAGGGAGTCTGTTTTGCTGTCCACATAGGGGTTAAGCAATTACTTTTTTTAAACCATCCCCTCGTTAATCTATCCTTTGCTATCAGCACCCATTAGACTAAATACAGGAAGTATTGATTGCCAGTGAACTATGAGCAAATCATTACCTTCCATGACCTTTTTGGTCTTCTTTGTAGTAAACCTAACCATGTAGAGGGGAAAGACCCCAAGAGTTTCAGACCAGTGCTATTTTAAGTGCAGTCTGAAGATTGGCATTGTACTCCATGTCTGTCTGCCACAAAGTGAATACAGGGATGAAGAATTTTTCTGACCGTTTCACCATTGCCTTGGTCTCCTAGTGTGTCACCAGTGAACAGGGCGGAGATCAGTTTGGATAGGTGTGGTATGTGACATGAACTATGTCCTGCTCATGTTCTCATCCTTTAGTACATGTGCAAGCAACCTAGGCTTATCATAGAGCTCATCAGCTTTCCTCATCTCCCAGCGTCTGCTGGGGGCTTTGTAAGTTTTGGGTTTTTCCTTGGTTTTTCAATGATATAGCAACGCTCCTCCAGTCTTCTTTAGCTCTTTCAAGCCTCATGGCCTGTGATTCAAATCCAGATGAGTTGGAGTCTGTAAGGTCCCCTTAAGATGGAGAATTGGGGTTTTCTTCTTCTAGCTGCTCCACTAAAATTTCTTTCAAGTGACATAATGCTACATCATCCCCTTTAACTCACTTGTAGTTTAGTTGTGGAACAGCATCTTGAGCATGAATTAAGGTCTTTCCCTCACGGTCCTAGATGTGGCAGACATATCTCTGCTTTGCATTTAAATCAGTGTCCAGGCTGTTCAGCCAAGGATCCATGTAATGTGGCAGAAGTCAGGTCGTAGGGATATGATAACTTAATTAGCATCATCTATTACAATTTTATACTTATAGAATTATTGAAATGGGTTTTTTTTTCTCTGAAATTAAAATTTATCTTGATTCCTCAGAGGAACATCAGTCACTTGATACCTTGGGTGTGTTGTGCTTACAGCAGTGAACTAGTGTATGCAGTGTGTTCTCCCAAGGGCATGTGTATTCTGCAAGAGTGTATGATCTAGTCTGGGGATGCAGCTCAGTGGTGAAGCACTTTCCTAGCATCTGCAAGGCCCTGGGTTTGCTCCCCAGCACCGGAAAACAATGTGTGTGTGTGTTTGAACAGTATCGTTGGTACTGATTTGATTTTCAGACTTTTGTTAACTCAAATACTAAAATGATAAAGACTAGGCTATCATATTCTTAAGAGGTTCAGGTATGAGTAGAATTTGTTTCCATATGCCCACAATAATAAGATATGTATAGCTCCTTGTTCACAAGTGAAAATCTTTTCATTTTTAACTAAAAGCATGATTTACCAGTACTCAATTTTTTTTTTTTTTGAGACAGAGTCTTGCTTTGTAGTTCAAGCTGGCTCTGAGCTCACTATGTAGCCCAGGCAAGCTTCGAGCTCAGCACTCCTCCTGTCTCTGCCTCCCGAGTGCTGGGATTACAGGTGTGAGCCACCACGCCCGGCACTGTGGTATGTGGTATTGATTGCTGGTGGGCGTGAATCTCCACGCCCAGTATTATATGTGGTTACCAGGGATTGAACTCAGGACCTTGCGCTTGCAAGGCAGGCACCAGAACCACTGAGCTAATCCTCTGGCCCCCAATACTCAATTTGGTTTCCTTTTTAAGCTTATCTATCCCCACTGTTTCTTAATCGTTCACTTATCTTTCATTCAATGAACATTTGTAGAACCCTTGATGTAGATTTACTATCAGGCTACATGCAAGTGCCTGCCTTGATGAAGAGGCTCACAATAAGTAGCAATGATTACAGATCATATATTTTGATAACTGCTTTGATAGAACTTTGAACAGGGGGAAAGGAAGTGCAGAGGTGGGATATTTAAATTGAAGCAAGACAATTAGGAATAAACAGTGTAGAGACTATTTGTACTAAGGTTTGAAGAATTAGAAATAGATAAAAATATGTGCTTCATGTGTGCCCTTGAGTATATGGTGGTTTTTGTTGGGGAGCATCATCAGTGAAAGAGGAGAGCCTATTAGAAAGCACAGAGGCGTGCAGGGGATGCTACTTTGAAACGAGTGTATGTTATACATCCCACTGCTCTCTGGGTCACAATGCCCGAAGAAAGACTCTTCATTCAGCAATGCATAAGCACAGCCTCACACAAAGTACACGTGGAATACCTGTGGCATAAATTAATGATGTCAAGAACTAACTTCATTTGATCTCTGTGCCTCCCGTAGCCCACACAACTGACAGAAATAGATTAGTTGTTGCCATTGGCCTTTCTGATGCGTTTAATGATTTCTTCTGCCAACCTCGAGTGAATTATGCTATATAGAAGCTGTCATATTCGTTTTCTTCCTTCCCATCAGAGTTACTTATTCTTACTTTGCCAATAATTATTGATTCATCTAATAACTCTCTGCCTAAGCATGGTCAGGGCTGTAAGACTGTCACATAGCTTTTTGGGTGAATCTCTTGTAATATACTTCTAATATAAGATTTATATAATATATGGCTCTTTTAGGACAAAAGCGAAATAAAATTTAAAACACATGATAGATCCTATTACAAGATGTTTCATCATTTACAAATGTTAGAATTGATAACTAATATTGCACCAAATTCTTAAGTTATAGCACTAAAACTGGCTGAATTTTTGTTTTAAGAAAAAAAATCTTCCTTTTTAAATTTAAACCATGAAGTAGGAAATTATTTAAATTCTCTAAGCAGAGATTGAATATGTAAGAACTTAATTCACTGAAAACTGGTAACAACTGAACAGATACTAAAGACCTATTTGATTTTGGATTTAAAAACAACAAAATTAGTTTTATTGAATAAGATTACTTCTATTGGATTGAAGAAAATGTGAATTTTAAAGCAGTCCAATAATTCAAACATTTTTCATTAGATTAGAAAACACTGCATTCAAATGAAGTTAGTTTTTAAAAAAATGTCTGAAAGGGCCGGAGGATTAGCTCAGTGGTTCTGGCGCCTGCCTCGCAAGCGCAAGGTCCTGAGTTCCATCCCCGGTAACCACATACAATGCTGGGCAGGGTGACTCACACCCACCACCAATCAATACCACATACCACAGTGCCAGGCATGGTGGCTCACGCCTGTAATCCCAGCACTTGGGAGGCAGAGACAGGAGGATTGCTGAGTTCGAGGCTTGCCTGGACTACATATAGTGAGCTCAGAGCCAGCCTGAACTACAAAGCGAGACCCTGTTTCAAAAAAAAAAAAAAAAAATGTCTGAAAGATCAGTCTGTTTTGGAAGTTTCTTTTTGCTCTCCCTTGAATAGTTTCATTATTGTTGTCTGTTCATAGGTAAATACCTTTATTATTGCTGAAACATTCCTTCTTTCCAAACCTGACTCAGTTCATTTTTGGGGGGAGAAGCTCTAGTTAATCTCAGCCAACTCTGATGGAAGCTCCACTCCCTTTATCTCAGTTCTCACTCATGTTGTTTTAGTTTTTTTTTTTTCACATTTTCAAAATTAATATAATTAACAGCCTACCTTGTTTTTCATGGTTATGGGAATTAAATCCAAATCTTCATGAGCACTAGGCAAGTGCTCTACCACTAACCTACACCTCAAGGTCTTGTCTTTCCTCTTCCTCCCTACTCCCTCCCCTTTTCTCTTTTCTGTTTTTTTTTTTTTTAATTATGTTTAAGGGTTTTGTTTTGGTTTTCCAGTTATGGAAGGCCATTCAGACTTTGTAGTGAAAATAAGTCATTGAAATGATTTAGGGTATCTCTGAAACATTTGAAAGCAGGATAAAGTATAACTAGGACATAGGAGGCCTGGGAATTACAAAATAAGTACTGGAACCTACTCCCCGCTCTCTCTGCACTTCCGGCCTCCTGTCTCTACTTTTTCCTGTTTTTCTCCTCAATTTTGTTTTTCACATTCAACGCTGTGCTTATGGCTGCTCTACTCCCTTTGAATTCTACTTGGATGTAGCTCTTGCTTGATGGGGTCCAGTTCTGATTTTGGTTGTGTGCCTGCCAGTGTTTTCCCAGCCTATCAACTCCATCTCACTACTTCAGCTGCTAACTCTAATGTCTACATTTGCAGGCCAGAGGCCCTGGTTCGCTGCCTATGGAAGGATTCTCCACAGGGCAGCTGTTTTCCTGTCAGGTTAGCGGGTAGGTGTCACTTAGTACTGGCAGGAGAGCAGGCGATGATTGGCTTTCTCCCATAGAGTTCTCCTCAGTGTCCTGATCATTTGAAAAGGGTTCCTGACAAACTGAGTAACATCAATGTGAATTAGAAATTCTGGATTTCAACAGTCTTCACAACTTTGTGACCCCTTTAAATGAAAAGTCCTGTTTCTTCTTTTTCTAAATATCTCAGAACAAGAGAAGGAACCAAGCACTGATCATTTCTCTTCCATTATTTATAGTTCTCAGTAGTTAAATAAATCATTGAGGCCATTCAGCTAAAAGCCAGAGCCCAAAGCCCAGTCTCTCTGTCTGCCAAAGCATTGCCCTTTTCTCCCTCCATAACTCTTTGTCTTACCACACTTCACATATGTAAGAATAAAATAAAATAAAACTCAACTCAAGGTCCTAAAAAGTAAATTTCACGTATTGTCAACATGCCACATCATGGTATTTAATTCAGTTGAGAGATAATTTTAGTAAAAACTTATTTCATGTGTGTAAATAGCTTAGGGAATTTTGTTGTTTTTCATTGAAATAGCTTTAGCCTTTGATATTAACTACTGCAAAAATTAAAAACTAAATTTTTTTTTTTCTGTAAAATGTACCTTGGATTCTTGCCATTGTCACAGGGACCATAAAGAAAACTGCTCGAGGCCTGCCTTGTCCTGCGTCTGACTTCTTTCTGGAGCTCTTAGGTAACCAGTCTTTTTAGAACTTCCCCCAAAACACATAAACTAGATAGGAAAGTCTTGAGTTACGGTTTCCTAACTCTGGAGATGTACGAGAGGACGGAGCCCCGACGTGGGAGTGGGGAGACTAAAATTTCCGTTTGGACTCTGCGTTTCAATAACTGTGTGACCTTGAGGAAATCCTGTCTGCTTATTGAGCCTCAACTTCCTAAGCCGTGAAAGGGACCAGCCAGGCCTCAGTACCTAGGAAGAATGTTGTGGAGATTAAATAAAATAATATATGGGAAAGTGCTTTGTAAACTGAAAGGTATTGGATAGAATTGTAAGTGGATCTTATTATTTATTTTATGAGCCAGTAGAAATCAAAGCCCTGGTTTCATTGCCAGGAGGATTTTCCTCATAGATCTAATTCTTAAAGCTTGGCTTTGCCTAGTTAATGAGTACTTTCCAAATAAAGGTCCCTTTTACTGCTTTGCTTTTTGTGAACTTCCCTTCACTCTGATTCAAAGTCACATGGGAAGGTGCTCTTGTAAAGCCATTGTTTAATTGAGACTTTTCATACTGTGTGTACGTCCGGCTATTCTCTGGTTTCAGTCTCAGAGGAGCCTTTGAGGGCAGACCTTGCTTCTTTCCCTTACATATAGTTTGGCAGCAAATGAGATGTTTTCAACAGAAATGGAAAAAAAAAAAACCCTCTCAGTATGTAACCTGTCACCTCAAGGAAGAGGCACATCCTGTTCTGAAGAAGTTGCCTCAGAGCTGCCGAGGATCATAGACTGATGTTTTGACTTGTGACTCAGGCTTCAGCCGGAGATGAGGTTTTAAGGAGAGTTGCTTCATGATATTGTGTAATAACAGTGTGAGAAACTATCATACAAAGCTCTTTATTTTAGTGATTTAGACTTCTGGGCAGAGCTCTCAATTCTCAAAACAATTGTCCTGAAGTCAAATTGCCTGAATTTTCTAATGTGACTATACAGGAAAAGTGTAAAAATGATATTTAATAGACCATTGGGTATAAGTAAATGTACTTTTCATGTAATCTTTAGGGAGGAGTGGACTTGTTCTCCAAAAGTCTCTGGATGTGGCTCAGATGGAGACCATTGTTTTTGTTTTGGAAATACCACCTGTTAATTATGCTTTCATCTTGATCTTCCACACATTTGTGCGCTGAGACCACAGAACAGGGAAAGGTGGAACTTTAAAGAAATGACAAGCTTTTTAATCATAATTTTGTTTTTACTGTTAAAAATATAAGAACTAAAGACAGTTTCCTGACTCTTGTCTTATCCTTTGCACAGTGTTGTTTGTACGGGGCTCTGGCATAAGTCTCCAACCATGGACTCTGGTGGCCCCATGGATTCCTGTGGCTCCATCATCAGAGCTTCCAAAGTGTCCTACCTATCCCTATCTTCTCCTCTCTTTGTCTATTCTCTGGGGTAGAATTGAAAGTATCAGGCCCATAAAAGAAAACATAACACGATCTGGTTGGCAGTTACTTCCTGGAACCGACATCTAGGTGGTAGTAAATGCAGAACTGAGATTCTAGTCTTACAAATCATGGTTTCATTTCTCTCTCTCTCTTCCTTCCTTCTCCTTCTCTCTCCAGCCTCCATTTTTCTCTCTCTTTCTCGCACTCTCTGCCAAATTCTTTCAGTAATTTCTTTCACGAGTTATAGAGAAATGTGAAAATTAACTGCAATCTAAACAAAATTACATTTGTCACTTCAAGCCAGGAGATTTTAGATTTTTAATTGTAATGGAAGCAGAGTTTTGTTGTTTTACTTTAATTCCTTTTTCATTAGTACTACAGCGGTTGTAATTGAGAGGCTCAGCCGATATGCTGTATATATTTTTGCCTTGTACCTTTCCTGAACAGATGGGAGCCATTATTAGTGAACTAATGTAATCTCTTATACATGATTATTCCTACATTCAACAAGTGTTCATTAAACTCAACGCGAGTTAGCTTTATCTTACTTGTTAAACCTAAAGCTGGAAAGAATAGACATAACTCAGTCTTCTTAAAACTTACAGCCTTTGTTTTTTAAGAATTGCAATATAAAAGATTTTTTATAATGCTGAAGAATGAATTTTAAGTTTCCAGAAGCTTATGTTCTAAAACTTTAGAAAATTATTATATTTATTCATGTTCTTTCAAAATTTAAGGAAAGATAAAATTATATTCTAGGGCCGGAGGGTTAGCTCAGTGATTCCGGCGCCTGCTTCGCAAGCGCAAGGTCCTGAGTTCGATCTCCAGTAACCACATATAATGCTGGGCGTGGAGACTCACGCCCAGCAACAATCAACACCGCATACCACAATGCCGGGCGTGGCGGCTCACACCTGTAATCCCAGCACTAGGGAGGCAGAGGCAAGAGGATTGTTGAGTTCGCAGCGGCTTGCCTGGGCTCCATAGTGAGCTCAGGGCCAGCCTGAACTACAAAGTGAGACCCTGTCTCAAAAAAAAAAAATTATATTCTTACTTTTAAAACCTAGAAAGACTTCTAAATATCTCCCCAGTAGCTGGGTTTCATGTTTAAAATACTTCCTCTCACTCTAATGATTGAAACATCACATTTAAAATCACATATAACTTTTAGATATACTATAATCCATAATAACTTACTGAAATGTTATCTGAGAGTCTACATAATTTTCATTCTGTATTTGAATGAAGCTTCAGCTCTCTTCACAAAACATTATCTCAGAGTTTGCAATTTGCTTAACCTCGTGATTAGAAAAGAGATTATTTAAAACTTCCCACTTTATTACTTTTAGGTCAGATTTTAGAAGTTTCAGTTTCAATACTTGTCCTTTTCCGATTATGAGAGTTAGCTGTTGAAATTTATTCAAGCAGGGAATATATATCAAGTAAGTTTTTAAATGCTTCTCAATTCACCTTTTATCTGAATTTGTTCAAAATTATCAGTTACATAGTAGTTTTCATTTTAAAAGACAACATTCTGCCAGTTTGCTGCATGTATGATTTAAATAAGAGTTCTTTGTGGTATTTGTTCTGTGAAGGTATTGCATCCGGGTGCATTTGTCCTGTAAATACAAGTTAGACAAACTTAATCTATGCAAAGGAAACTGCCACACTCAGAGTAATCAAGTGGGAGGCTTGAAATACTCCCTTTCCTAATCACAAGAGGTTAACGAAATTGTAAACTCTAAGATAACATTACTTTGTGAAGAAACCTGGGTCAAATTATCATGGCTAATTCTCAAATGGAATTAAAATTAGGTAAAAGGAAGTTCTAGCTGATTGCAATCTGGCCAATTTCAAAGCTCTAAGGATCAGAGGTTTCACATTTCCTAGGGCTATATTTTGTCCTGCATAGGTATAATTGAAATTAAGGCCCAAATTTGGGAAGCATTTGATGGTTCAATAGCATCTTCTGCCTATTTCCTTACAAATACTGCATTAAAATGGGTAGATACTCCTTTGACCAATGAATAGGAAAAAAGCAAAAGGCCTGATTTATTTGAAAATATAATGATGAAAATTGATACAATTTTTTAAAAAACTTGAGTATTGGTACACTATATATACACATCATGATCACACAATACTGAGAATTGTATTAGCATGTGACACAATGATAACAAAATTTTGAGTTAGAGATCAGAAAAATCCCTGTATTTTTCTATAAGTAAATTGGAAAGACTAAATCAGAAAAATTTCATTTAGCTCCAAGATCTACTCTGTGTTTAAGTTTGATACTCTATTCTTACAGACACACAAAACAGATAATTATATCTCAAAGGATGTTGTGGAAATTGTAGAAAGAGCTATCCTTTCCACTTAGAAGACTGTCAGATAAAAAATAAAATTGAAAAGCCCAAGAAATGGAAAACTTTTCTTTGTGATATTGTTTTGAAAAGATCTCATGGCAAAATACGGCTCCTATATTGAAAGTCAGTGTAATATAATGGGAAGGAAATAAGAAAACTCTTAAAAAACACTTCAGTGAAGAGTATGTTGGCCTTCAATAGGCTTCATCATGCTGGGGTTGTATTCTGTAGATGTTTACTGAGAGGTTGGTTTGTAATAGATGCTGAGAGTACAAAACAGGATCCTGGTTAGTAAGAAAAAGTCTTAAGGATAGACAAGGAAGGAACTAAAGTTAATTGATAAGTATCAGTTGCTAGGGCATTTACACACATTATTATTTTTAATCTGTGTGAAGAGATTATGTTATGTGGAATAACTATTTCGTTACTTCAGAACTTGAAGATCAGCCAGCAGTTGGGTGGGTGGTATTGGAATTTAGCTTTTGTTTGTCTCTAAAACTGTGAAGCTGTGATTTTTTTTTTTCGCCTCAGGATGCTGAAAAATAGATATTCACATCCATGGACATAAACATGCATTTATATTCATACATGTGCATGTAAGTGCACTCAAATTTATAGATTCACACACATAAGAATATATATATAAACCTACACAGATATATAAGTGACACTTATGCATGTATGGACACCCTTTATAATCTAAATCAAATGTATCTTTGAGGCATTCTTTCAGTGTTCAGTAAATGGAGCCTATATTTCATTAAGTAGGAAAAAATAATGCAATATCAATGCATCTCATTTCTCCTAATAACGCTGTAACAATGTAAAAGACATACATTATAGTTTCTCAGATTTTTGATGACAAGAAGCATTCATAAAACCAACAGTGTAGCTATATAACAGTGCATTTATTAGTGTATGTTTGAAAACAGAATACAATAATAATTTACAGTATCAGATATTAATTATAATTTCCTTCTGCAATAACATGTCACATAAGAATAACACTTGCCAACATAAAGCCATCAATTTTATAATAATAATTTACAGTATCAGATATTAATTATAATTTCCTTCTGCAATAACATGTCACATAAGAATAACACTTGCCAACATAAAGCCATCAATTTAGAAGTGTATACTTACTTCCTGACCAAAGGGAGTTTGAGTGGTCTAGTGTGGAGAGGTGAGAGGAGAAACAGGTTGCAGCCACAATGAGCGCCACTGCTGTTTGGTGGTGAACAAAGGTGAAGAGAGACTTACTGGGGGAGCACAAATGGAATAGGAAACGCCCACAAATCTTTGTTCTGGTCCAGGGAATGGGGGACAGCTCTTATTTCATGCCACTGGAGACCATGGATGACTGTGAGTCACCACTTAGAGTCATAGAGGAAACAAAGAGATAGAGCAACAAAGAACAATTTTGAGGTTGGTGTCTATAGGCATGGACAGCTCCTCATAACTTGTGACTTATTTACAACTATGGCTTTGCATATGAGGCTGTGTGTGTCAATGGCTACTCTCATGTGCAATAACAATTATTTTGTTTACATGATTCAACGTTTCTTTTAAAGTTTGAAATTGAACATTCCTGCTCTTCTTCTTTTTCCCCTGTCCATAAGCTATGAAGAACACCAGCAGGAACGAATTACTCAGATATGAGTCCTGCACTTGTGATGCTAATAATTAAAAAAAAATTTTTTTTCTCTGTTCACTAAATCTGAGTTCTTTAACATGATCTAATATGTCTTACTTTGTACCGCTTTCTAAAAACTTTGCAAATGGGCTACAGATATTCAAACCAGCATCGTATAAATTTTACTCTGCTTTTTTTGCAAGCTTGATTGATGAATTGAAGAGGCCCCCTTTTTTGATATAGGATACATGTTATGTACTTCTTGACTCTTTCTTCTTCCTGCCTCACAGGGGCTACATTATTACCCTGCTTGAAGTTCATCAGCTACATGTCTTGATAAAAGGTCAGGACTTGATAAACACTGGACTGCAGGAGCCTATAGTGGAGTTCCCTGTGAGACCCAAGAAGTTAACGTCTGCTCATTGACTCAGGAGGCAGAAGACTGCTAATTCCCAAGAGCGGGAGTGTCTCAAAGATGGAATGTCTTATCAACACTTTCAGAAATGGGCCTTTTGTGGGTAACAAGGAGGCTCTCAGGGCACAGCAGATAAAAGTTAATTATTCAGCCAAACTGTCTCCATGCCTTGCTTGCCGAACTTACTACCTAAAACAAACACCTACACTCAGCAGAAATCTATGCCTTTGTTGTTCCTCAATACATCTGGCAGTTTGAGTCATTTTGAGTCTTGACTCCATTTTGGTAAAGACTCTCGGACCCCTGGCAAAGACAGTGTCTCTCTCTCTCTCTCTAACAGGGCTTGCTGGCCTCAACCCAACAACCCATCTTCGTCTGTGTTGGGGACAACTGATGAAACCTGCTAGTCTCCTGGGAGGCCAGAGGTGGGAGGAGCTGGAGCAGTAAGTTGCGGCTTTTTTCTTTGCAGTGGGCCATTCCAAAACATCATTTGTTTGTGTAACCTGTCCAGAGCCAGATCGTGTGACCTAGAGGATTCATCTGCGTGGCTCCTGTATGTGGCCCCCTGCAGCTCATTTTGTACTCGTGAGTGATGTGATAGTACTTTGTCTTGTATTGCTTTGGGTCCTTCACTGCCTAGTAGCATTTATTCCTCCCTAATTCTGCCCTGGTACCGCCATCCACTGAAAAGTATTAAGACTTAGTCTATGCTTCAGACTTTGTTTTCAGGTAACCCAGGCTAAGGCAGATGTCAATGTTATGATACATTCTCCATCAAAGCAACCTTATCTGTGTCAGCCCTCTGCATGAGATGCTATATTTTGAGACAGTGCATTGATTTAGAGGTGATAAAGGTGACAGGGTACTGGAAAGCAAAAAGGCCATGGAGATATTACTATAAATCAACAATGTTAAAATAACATCTGAGAGCACTATTATAAAAATAACCAGTCTGTACGATTTCTCTCTCTTTGCGTGCTTTGATCAGTTGTCATGCCTCACCACTCATGAAACCATTAAGTATTTTCTTTTTAAAATTAATTTCATTGGAACATTTTATATATACATTATGACCACATTCAACATTGACAGTTTGTACCAGTACAGGACACTTCTTGATTCTTATTTATTCCCATCCCCACACCCTTTATATAAATAAGCTTTTTTTTTTTTTTTTTTTTTTTTTTTTTTTTTTTTTTTTTTTTTTTTTTTTTTTTTTTTTTTTTTTTTTTTTTTTTGCTTTTTGAGACAGGGTCTCACTTTGTAGTTCAGGCTGGCCCTCAGCTCACTATGGTGCCCAGGCAACCGCCGCGAACTCAGCAATCCTCCTGTCTCTGCCTCCCGAGTGCTGGGATTACAGGCGTGAGCCACCATGTCTGGCATTGTGGTATGCGGTGTTGATTGTTGGTGGGCGTGTCTCCACGCCCAGCATTATATGTGGTCACCGGGGATCGAACTCAGGACCTTGTGCTTGCGAGGCAGGCGCTGGAACCACTGAGCTAACCCTCCGGCCCTAAATAAGCTTTTTTTAAACCATCATTTTTTTCTTTCCCTTCTTTACTTTTCCCTACATCCCTTTTCCTTTTTTTTTTTTTTTTTTCTTGAGACAGGGTCTTGCTTTGTAGTTCAGACTGGCCCTGAGCTCACAATGTAGCCCAGGCAAGCCTTGAACTCAATAATCCTCCTGCCTCTGCCTCGCAAGTGCTGGGATGACAGGCGTGAGCCCCCACGCCCGGCAATATCACACATTTTGAAACTCATTTATACCTTCAGTTTCTCATAGCAGAGAAATAATATGGTATTTATACATCTCTATCCTGTTTATTTCACTTCTGAGTATGTCCTTAAGGTACATCCATTTAAGTATAAATTGTTCAAATGTACCATTCATTATGGCTGAGTAATATTCTGTTTTGTTTTAAAAAAACACATCTTCTTTATTTGATCCCCCATTGATGGGCATGTGGACTGCTTCCAAGAATTAGCTATTACAAACCGAACTGCTATAAACATGGGTGCACACACAGGGCTGTGTTATAAATTGTTTAATTCTTTTAGGTATATTCTTAATAGGGTCAAATAGGACCTTGAATCCTAGTTTTTTGAGGTATCTCCATGTTGGCTTCTACAGTTATTGCACCAGTCTACATTCCCACCAACAGTGGAGAAGGGTTTCTTCCTCCTTGGGGCTCCACCATCATTTGTTGTTGGTTTCATGATAGCAGCCATGTTTTTGTGGAATGAGATGAAATCTCAGTGTTGTTTTCATCTGTATCTCTCAAATGACTAGTGATGTTGAATATTTCTTCATCTGAAAAGTGTCTGTTCCTTTCAGATGCCCGTTTTTGAATTGGGTCTTTAAATTTGATAGGGGTGATTTTTTTAAAAAGTTCTTTATGTACTCTAAATAGTCACCCTTCGTCTGAGAAACAGCTAGTAAATTTTTTTTTTCTCATATTGTAGGTTGTCTCTTTGCTCTGCTGGTGGTTTCTCTTGCTGTGCAGAAGGTTTTTAGTAAGATGAAATCCTAGTTGCTGACTTTTTCTGTTAGTTCCTCTGCAGCTGAGGTTTTGTTTGTAAGGTCTTTCCCTATGCCAATATCTTCAAGAGTTCTAGCTAACCCGTTTTGCAGCAGGTTTAGGGTTCTGTTTTAATATTTAGATCTCTAATCCACTTTGATTTTAGTTTAGTGCATGGTGAAAGAGATAGGTCTAGCTTTAGTCTTTGGCAGGTTGAAACCCAGGAGTATTATCTTTACTTTGTGATTTACATCCACTGTATTTTTTTTTTCTATTTTCCTAAGAAACTTGAGATTTTCAAAGACATTAGCTTACCACTGCTAGCTTATCATGATATCAATTGAAAGTCTTATGATTGAATGCATTATATTTTTGAAATTTTCTTCCCTGTTTTAGAAGTGAATGTGGTACTTTCTAAGTAGTCTGAAGTTTATTACCACTGAGAATTTGCTTGTGCTGTAAACTGTTTAATTGAAACTTTACTGTTAGTGGAAAATGCTTCATTCATGATTTTCAAATTGCATGCTGTTGCCTACCCTTTAATCTTTTGAATTGTTGTGTGTTTGCTCCTCTGATCACATATATTTTGTGTAAACACAATTAATATTCGCTGCATTGACCCTATAGGAGGAGGAAAGAACTTAAATTAGTTGAGCACATATTATCTCTCAATACCATGCACAGCACTTTTTCTGTCTTATTTTATTTTTTCTAAAACACTGTGAAGTAGACATTATCTTCTTACTTTGTGTTTGGAGAAGTAATGTGAATAGTACTCGGTGGGACGAAGACTTAGACTTGTCTGTGCTTGCATCTGCAGCTTGTGCTCTTTCCTTACTACTTTGTACCTTGGTAGGTCTTTGATATTTAGGTTTTAGGTAATACTGACATTTTATATTTTTGTGAGCTTTTTTTTTACATTACATTATTTTAATAAATTGAGTCATGCCTACTTCATATCCTTTTATCCTGGTCCTTGAGGATGGTCAACGGCTTCTTCTTTCTAACATGCTGCTCAATGGTGGACCGTCGTGACTGCTAATCTAGTTTAGTGATATATTTCTCTGGTTAAAAAGTAATATCTTGGGCTTGAGTAATGTGATGGAGCCAGAAAAATAATGTTTCACAGTCATTATGTGCTAATGGTAACATGGATGGCTAAGTTTCTGAGTTTTTGTACGCATTTCTATTTTCCTTCAGATGCATGACTGAAGAGTTCCTATGTCCACCTACTTTCTTTACATTCTTTTATACTTAGCATTTCTTTAAAATGTAGAGATGACTATAATTGGTTTAAATAAAAGTAGCTTGGAAGACATGTTAAAGAAAGTCCTCCTACCAGCAATTTTGTATGGTTTGAACATTTTCACTCAAGTGCCATACAATTTAATAAAGGATATTTTAACTTGGTGAATTTTGTGTAAAAAGTTTGCAATTCATTTGTGCAAATATATGAGTGGTAAGAATTCAGACAGCAAGAGACTATTCTATGCGTGAAGGGCTCCATCAGTTCTAAGAACAAAGAGAGTGTAGGGAAGTGACAAACCTTTCTTGGCTGGGATATGGAGAATGTTATTTGGAGGTAGACTGAGAACGAACCAAGGTACACAGAGATTCAGATAGAAGTGATGTCACATAGGGGTGACTTTCTTGTTGAGATGGAGAAGGGGCAAGAGATAATGCCTTCTCATTGAAGCAGTCTCTGATGTCCCTGCCCCAGGGGTTACTTGCCCTTCTTTGTCCCTGAATAGTTAGTTATGATCTAATTTACTTCTACTATAACATGTTTTACACTGCAGTTATTTCTATATGTTTACCTCCCATTGTTAGTTGTATTTCTTACTTGTATCCTATGTGAATGTTTGGGACAACATAAAGTTAAAAATATTTTTGAATATTTATTTACTTATTCAACTATTTATTCAACATATATTGAGGACTTGCTGTGTACCAGGCTATTCTAAGCTCCTGGATATAGCAATAAACTAAACCAAAACAATTGTCTTTATAATACTTGCATTAGATTATGTCAATTTGTTTCCTTAATAAAGTGGTTATGACATTTCCAAAGTGTGGACTATCACAATTACCATAAGATAGAGAGAATTTATAGCACAGATAAGTCATGTAGAAGAATATCAGGAAGAGTTTATAGAAGGGTCCTCCCAGATGAGTTGGTCAGAGGTCTCTTTGGAGAAGGAACATTTGAAGAGAGAGAAGGTTGAAGAACATGAATTATGTGGCTACATGGGGATAAAGTTCCAAGCAGAGGGCATGGCAAATCCAAGGGCCCCAAGACTGGAATAGGTTTGATGTGTCATAGCATGGAAAGAAGACACAGGGAGGTTGTAGAGGCAGCCAGATTCTCTGAATCAACTAGAGTTTTGTAACTATGAATGAACGAATGAATGAACAATGAGAATGTGATACAGCACAAGCAAAGCCACAAAGTCTTGAAAGGTGACATTTTCTTGTACTTTTATGGTAAAGGAAAAAGTATATATTTTTTTTCCTAAGGGAGAAAGTTCTTTAATACAAGGTTTATGATTCTCCTGAATTTAATTCAACTACCAATAATATTTTTTTAATTGAATTCTTTATTGGTACAATTTATATACATCTCAAAATCACATATAACATTGGGAAATTTGTACCAGTATATGCCACAAGTTAATTCTCATTTTTACCAATAATATTTTTTGAAAACTAGTTTGTTGTGAAAAATGAGAAGACCATGAGCCTTATCTTTAAGGATTTTGAATTCTGTCTTCTAGAAAGAGAGTAAGCTTTGAAGATTTTTAGCTGTTCTGTTGCATTTATGTTTAAAAAGGTAGAACTAAGAATTCATTAAGCCTCTCATGTCTTACTGTTGGGCCTGTAAGTTGGCACAATAATTTTGGAAGGTGGGTTTGAAATACTATATTAAAATTTAAAATGGATATAGAGACCATTTTACAGTAAATTCACTGATAGGAATTTACCTTAAAATATGTATGTGAGTATCCATAGGTATTTGTATAATGGTTGCTATTGCTTTGTTATATGTTATAGAGATAATTAGAAATCAATGAAATGTCCATTAATGGGGAACCAATTAAATTATTAAGGTACTTTAGACAATGTAGTACTATACAGTCATTAAAGGAAGTAGGGCATCTTTAAGTCTACTGCTATGAGAAGATAACAGGATGTGCTGTTATGTAAAAATAAAATTATGAAAGTATGTGCTCAATTTGATCTCCCAAAAGAATATACATATATTTGTATTTACATTGGTAATATATCTAAGAATAGAATAACCTTGGTGGTTCTGGGAGTTTTGCTTGAGCAATGATGGTGAGAGGGAATTTGATAGAAAAGAAAGTATTTTACTTTATGTTCATTTTTTAGTCACTTTTTTTTTTTGAGACAGGGTCTCGCTTTGTAGTTCAGGCTGGCCCTGAGCTCACTATGTATTCCAGGCAAGCCTCGAACTCAGCAATCCTGCCTCTGCCTTCTGTGTGCTGGGATTACAGGCATGAGCCACCACGCCCAACACTGTGGCATGTGGTATTGATTGCTGGTGGGCATGAGTCACCATGTCCAGCATTGTATGTGGTTACCAGGGATCGAACCAGGGACGTTGCACTTGCTAAGCAGGCACCAGAACCACTGAGCTAAATCTCTGGCCCTTTGAATAATGAACATTTATCATTTTAAAAAATAGTGTATTTAGAAGAAAAATTAAAGTTGCTTTTATCCAAAGAAAACTGTTTATGACAGTCTACTTAGAATATTAAAGCATTTTCTGAAACAGTAATTTTAACAAAAGATATTAAATTAGAGACCTGGGAAGTAACCAGAAGCACTCATTTCCATTGAAATTATTCTAATTATATGCTCCTGAGTCTAAGAAAATGAAACATCATTTCAGGGAACTTTTTGAAGCTTCATGTGATATTAAATATAAGTTAAATTAGCCGAGTGAATATAATTATGAACTTCAACACTGATAATTTCTGTACTGATCAGGGTTAATATGTTCTTTGCTAATTTGGCATTGTATTTCATCTTAGAGCCATTTTGATGCAAGAGTATCAATAGTATTTTAAAAAGTTATTTCTTTTTTAATTTTCATTTTTATTACTACATGCTTATAGTACATAGTGATTATATGTACTGATTATATGATTATATGTATTATATAGTATATAATGTTATCATGGTGAGTTGGTATGTGTACATAACACATCTTAATTTTTTTCAACTCCCTTCTCTTTTCCTTCCTCTTCCCTCTGCCCATCTCTTGATTCTCTTGTTCTGCAAAATCCCCCCAAAACTTCATATTACATCAGTACATGCATATCCTGTTTATAGCAGCACAATTCATAATAGCTCAATCTTGGAAACAGCCAAGTGTTCATCAACCTATCAATACAGAAAGGAAATGTGCTATTTATACCTAATGGAATATGATTCTGCCATAAAGAATAAAGTTGAGTTATTTATAGGAACTTGGATTCAACCTGAGATCTAATGTTGAGATAAATAAATTAGACATACAAACTTAAACACCACATGGTTCCTTTTATTTGAAAAATCAATAGTTTTTTGATGGATTTCTATTTCTATAGAATATTTCCCTAAATGGCCTAGAAAGCAAGGGTAGCATCACCAAAGAATACTTTGGAAGTTGTTTTTACAATAAAAATTTCATGGTATTATTTAGAAATATTCAATAATTATAGAATATAAATTTATTCAGATGATTAGTCTTTTATGTTTTTTGCCTAGCTTTCTACTGTATGTTATGTTGTTGGCCCACGGTTCGATTTTATTTCACAAATTATATTTAAAGTATTCTGAAAGCAAGGAACATGCTATCTTCTACCTTAAGGTTACAACATGTGACGTATCTAGCAACCTGATTCTGTGGCTCTCACAGTTGAAAGGGCACTTATGGAAGTCTGTGTTTAAATAAATTTTAAAACCTTCTGGGTATATTCATGAAAGAATTAAAAGGATCATATCACATACAACAACATATGTGTACCAATGTGTATAGTGGTACAGTTTTTTTTTAGTGGTACAGTTTTATTAAATCTTATGATAGCTAAGTGCCCATCAACTGGAGACTGGATAAAGAAGGGTGGTTTTTATAAGATGGAGTATTACTCAGACATAAAGAATGATAAACTAGAGACGTTTGTAGCTAAATGGATGCACCTTGAAGCCATACTTATGGAATAAATAGAGCACACATGTAAATACTGTATCATTTCTCTAGTGTGAGAAACAAACAGTAAATGTAAATGAGGTCCATAATGTACAATAGGTATTTTGAAATGGGAAGAAAATCTTCTAAGGGGAAGGGGAACTTGGAGGGGAGTAGGGGAAAGCAAAGAAGGGAAAGAAAAATATGAAGGTAAAGAGGAAAAAATAGAAACAAAGATTATATACATGGGGGTGTGGAGGGGCTGGAGGGAGGGCCGGGGATTTGGAAAAGATAAGGATCAAAATGTATCATGTACAAGTACAAATTTTCAGTGATGAATGAGAAAATAATGTATACTTAAAATGTATCAGTAAATTCAATTAAAAACTGTGATGTCTTGCTGGGCATGGCGGTGCCCACCTATACTCCCAGCACTCTGGGGTACTGAAGAAGGAAGACTCCAAGTTCAAACCTCAAGCCCAGCCTGGGCAAATTAGCAAAACTCTATTAAAAAAAAAAGTACTGAGGATGTAGCTCAGTACTTCCGGATTCAGTAGTGAGTACTTCAATAGGAAAACAAAACAGTTCCTTTAAGTTTTGGTCCTGTCAGTGCATCTAGATGTCTCACAGAAAAACCTGGATAGATCCACTGAGTGATTATGAGCCAGTACAGTGCACAGATTTTGGGGTTTGTCTCACATCACAGAGGAAGGACCAGTGGGAATCACCTCCCTCGTGTGAGCAGTGCTTCCTTCATGCAGATGTCGTCTCTCTATTCCTGGTACTCTCAATGCTTAGTCCTTTACTGTCATGAGCTGCGAGGTCACTAAGTCTTTGTTTTGAACGTATTAAATGCGTCTTGCAGTATGGACCTTCTTTAGAGCCTTTGCCCTTCCTTCTAGTGACTTCAGGGCCCTGGTCAAGAGGTTTTCTCATGACCTTGCATAGGGAGCATTTCTATCTCTCACCTCCATGGGAGGTTCTGACATTTTGTAGGCTCTTAATAAACTCCTGAATAATGTTTGCGCTTTTATGAAAACTAAGAAGCTTGTTTTAAACCCAATCAAGTATTTACTGAATATCCACATTACACAGAGCTCTGGAAAATAAGCTATAGGGAGCACGAAGGTGTCTAAGATGCTAGGTTATTGGTGTCTGTGAAACAAGGGTTACAGTTGATGTATGACGTCCTTCTAAAGCCTCAAGAACTCATGGTTGCTGCTTAGAGAGGAGACTGGCTCGTGGAGGCATGATACTCATCTGTGGGTGAGTTTATAGTTAAATAAGATTTTGGAGGAGAATCCCGGTTGGAGGAGATGGGTCACTGGGAGCATGGCCTGGAAGGGTCTGTTTCCTTCTTCTTTTTATCCATCTCTCAGTATCCCTCTGCCATGTCATGAGTTGCCATGGTGTGTTGCCTTAGGCCCAGAGGACTGTGGACTGGCACCCCTGAGCCACAATAAGCCTTTCCTTCTTAGATCTGTGGGTGTCAGATATTGTGTCTCAGTGATGAGAAAGGCAAGGAATCCACCAAACAAATAGAGCTGTGTATTCATCTGGTGTACAAAGACACAAGCAAGGCCGAATTGCTAGATTTGTCATGTAAGACACGGGCACTAAAACGTTTAAAGGAGGGACTGGCCCCTGTGGCTTTTGAAGGGTGGAGAAGTCATGTAAAGCTGAAGGAGAGAACCAGAGGAGGGGCAGAGTGTAGGGAGCGAGAAAATCCAATCTCCTGGAACAACTTCCCTGCAGAATAGTATTCTTCATATTTTGAGGCCATAGATACTCTTAGGAATTTTGAATTCCCTTCCCAAAACACATAAAAATAAGTCATTTTTAAAGTTTTTTTCTGAGACAGGATCTCACTTTGTAGTTCAGGCTGGCCCTGAGCTCACTATGTAGCCCAGGCAAGCCTCAAACTCAGCAATCCTCCTGCCTCTGACTCCTGAGTTCTGGGATTACAGGTGTGAGCCACCCAGCCTGACACTGAGGCATGTGTTACTGATCGCTGGTGGGTGTGTGTCACCATACCCAGTATTACTGTACATGGTTCTTGGGATTGAACTTAGGACCTTGCACTTGCTAGGTAGGCACTGGTACCACTGAGGCAAATCTCTGGCCCAAAATTTAGTTTTCTTGACTCTGAAATACTGGTTTATCATCTAGCATGGATATAGATTGTCATTCTTTTCGTTTCCTCTGCTGCTGTTCATGTCCATACTCTGCTGCTGTTAAAAAAAAAATCTTGCAAGTCTCCATGAAGAATGTAAACCTTATATATTGCAAACATATACCAAAACAACAAAAAGAAGGAGATTGAGAGATGGATGGAGGGGGCATGGAGGAAAGAGAGAAGATGAAAAAAAGGATATAAGATATGTTTTATAAATGTACAAATTTCCACAGGAATATAAATATCATGTACTAAAAATTAAAAATAATCTTTCAAATGTTGGATTTTATAGTGTTGGATCATGGTCTGGCCTCACTACAGCATCAGGTGTTAGTTTGTAAACTCAAGTTCTTAAGTTCTAGATATTTTCTCATATTATTTCTTTGATAATTTTCTGCTTTCTAGATTTTATTGTTTGTTATGCTTTCTTTCAGGTTCTGCGCATGCAGCAGTAGATACAGATACAAAAAATACTACCCTAACAGAATTGTACATTTTAGTGATAGAGATAAATAAGTTAAATAGGTCAACAAAACATATGTTAGGTGCTAAAGTGCTAAATAAGTGAGTATAAAGATACATTATGTACAGTTACAAATTTTCAATGATGAATGTGTTCATAATGTACCAATAAACTAAATAAAGGGAAAAAAGAAAAAAAAACTAAATAAATGGTCTAAAAGGTGATTACAAAATGGTGCATATATATGACATTGCAACAGTAGCTATCATGGCTAGAAAAGATATAACTAAAAAGTGAGCTTTGAAGACTATAGGAAATGAAAATTTCCAAGGCAGAAGAAACATCAAGTTCAAAGTGCAGGTGCATGTAAAGGACAGTCAAGAAGCCGGTATGACTCTGGTGAGGGAACCAATGACATAGTTGAGGGCATGAGGTTAAAGGCAACTGGGACTCAGACCATGGCAGGGCCTACAGGATCAAAAGGAGCCACTGGAAGGTTTTGAGCAAGAGAAACATGATCCGACTTCTGTCTTAGTGGGATTGTTTTTGCTGCTGAATTGGAAGTAGCCCAAAGAAGAGCAAAGGAAAAAGCAAGGGCATTCTTTAAGAGGTTGCTAAATCAAAAGCAGTAATGGCTTGTGTCAGGTAGGGCAGCAAGGACTGAGGAATATGGTCAAAGTTTTCATATGTTTGGAGGATAGATGTGTCATGCTTTATGGAAGAAAATACACAAGTTGTGAGATCTGTGCTGTCAAGTGCTACTGATAAGGGCAGTAGGATGAAGCATTAGAAATGAACTTCTTATGATTGACCTTGATTAAAAAAGGGTTAACAGAGTGGGGAGGGTGAAAGCCAGACTAGTGGTTTAAGAGAGGAGGGAAGGAATTCAAAATGGTGAATAGACAACTATTTAAAGTAGCTTTGCCAAAAAAAGGGTAGAACATAAATAAGATGGTAGGTAGAGCTCTGTTATTATCAGTATGCTTGTGATACATAATAATTATGTTTGTTCAGGGAATTGGTATATACACCTATTGCATCTTGATTGCTTTTTTTTTTTTTTTGAGACAGGGTCTTGCTTTCTAGTTCAGGCTGGCCCTGAGCTCACTATATAGCCAAGGCAAACCTCGAACTCAGCAATCCTCCTGCCTCTGCCTCCTGAGTTCTGGGATTACAGGCATGAGCTACCACGGTTGGCACTGTGTTATGTGATATTGATTGCTGGTGGGTGTGGGTCAGCATGCCTGGTATTGTTGTATGTGGTTACGGGGGATTGAACCAGGAACCTTGTGCTTGCGAGGCAGGCGCTGGAACCACTGAGCTAAATTTCCAGCCCCTTCATTGCTTTTAAATCTCTTCCTCCCTCCACTCTTCCCTCTCCCCCTTTACCTTGATTCCTTTCAAAATTCCACATAGTTTACCCATTTCATACAATCTTTCTAGAGTGTTCTTCTGTGTTTTGGGGCCTCCAATTGCTAAGATTTTAAATATCTTTTTTCTTTGTTTCCTTTCAGCTTTTTAACTTTTTATTTTTTTATTGGGAGATTCCTTGATTTTTATTTTAAACTTTTTTGTTGACTCAAAGTGCTATCATCGTAATTGAACAACTGCTTTTTAAAATTCCTATTTTTCATATAACTGTGAGCTCTGTTTGTCTTCTTTATTTAGCAACATTTTATTGAAATCTATGAAAAAAGTTCTTTTACTAGTAATGAAGCATCTCAATTTTGGTCTGATTAACTTTTTTCTTTTACAAAAAAATTAGTAAGATATTTATAATACCCCCAAATAGTGTAAAGGTTAATACAACAAAGTCCTAATATTTAAAATAAAATATTTAAAAGTTTTAGTTTCCCAGCTTTGTTTTATAAATATAGTACCTTCTCATTTCCTAAAGATATTTATTCAAGTTTATTTTTTTCTGACACTTTTTCCTGCTCGTTGCATTAATCTCTTTCTTCTGTGTCCAGTCCACTCTCCTGCTTTTTTCTATTTGTTTTGATTTCTCTTTCATGTGCGAGGACTTCCTCAGATATTTGGAAATGCTTGCTTCTCCCTGTGCAGTCAAGAGTGGGGTGTTAGCAAGCCCCTTAGAAGCTCCGGGTGCTGGGCCACGGTGGCCAGCTGCCAGCCTTCCCCAGGCTGGAGCCCAGCCTTTTCCCCATGGAGCTCTAAGTGTCAGTATCTGTGAGTCTGTCTCTTAGATCATTCCATTTTCTCAAAGGACAATCTCAGAGTTTTCTTCCTGGAGGATATAACTCTAGAGTTGGGACGGAGAATCAAGGAGCCTCACTGCCCACAGTGTGGGTTTTCAGACATCGCCCACCTTCCTCTGTATGGCACCTTGAGCTGCCCTCAGCTTCGCTTGGGGTTTGGGTCCTTACCCTTTCAGGTTCAACTGTCCTTGGGATTAAACTTCCTGCTCTCTCTCCAGAGGTGAGGAAGGGAAGTCTTTTGGCACTGTAGTCTGGGGCAAAGGGTTAGGCAGCATCTGAATGCTCCCTAAAGGTTTTTTAACCAGCCTCATTCTAGCTTTGCCCTGTATATTGGCTTGCAGAGGTGCCTTGTGGTTCCACTGTCTGTGCTTTTTTAAGGTTCTGTGGAGCAAATCTGTTCAGTGTACAGGCCTGGTCCTGTAGTAGGCTGTAGAGTTCATCTTCCTTCCTCCGCTCATCTGTGGAGATCAGAGGAGAAGAATTAGGCCTAGGAGGACAGGCAAGTGTGCTGATTTGCTGCAGGGAAAAGTGAAAACACCTGAGGTGAAGTTGTTTACCCAGAGAAGCATCATGGCGGTGGCGAGAGTTGAACCCGGTGGAACTCTACCTGCTTGTGCCTGTGTCTGAGTGAGTAAAGCCAAGGTGCGCTGGTTATTCAGGGCTCTCTGTTGAAGGAAGATGTGACCTCCCTCATCCCCCATATTTAAACTTATTTCTGTAGCTCTTTATTTTTTCTTTTATCTTTGTCACCCCTAGGTCAGGTTTGAGCTCAGCTCATAGGCTGGTTCCTACAGCTATTCAACGCTCAGCTGTACACCTATTTTCATCCATAGCAATCCCACCTGACCCATGGTTTTGCCTCCCCAGTTCTAGTGAACCATAGTGTGAAAAATACAGTATCAGTGGGGGTCAATACAACTCAGTTTCATATATCTACGGTGAGTTTTGGGATGTATTCTCCCAGGCCAAGGAAGGATTGTTTTATCACTTCCTCACTCATTCTTTTTGTTCTGGTAGTTTTGAATGTTCTCTATATGATTATTGAAGGCATTCCTCCATAGACTATGTGTCACCAGTGTTCTACAGTTTCCGTGAGACCATTTATCTGTCATGGCTAATTCTGAGGAGACTCTTCTGAGGCACAGAGACTTATCCTGCTTTGGAATTCTGCTATTGCTTACTTGGTAAATGAAACTCTTATACCACCAAATTGCTTTATTTCTTTATTGGTCTGTAATCTAGAGAAAGGCAAGGACAATTACTCATTCTTAAATTCATTATCTAGCACAGTGTTAAATGAATGTATTTTCCAAAGTTATTGAATAAGTCTTGTTACAAATACCTGGTAGAACTTACAAGGACAGAATGAGGCAAGAGTGCTTAGGCAACATTTTATTACTAAAAAATGGCTTATGGCTTAGTAGCTCCATGAGGCTAAGCAAATTAAATACCCTCTCTACTAATTCATTTTTCTTGTTGCAGAGACTGTACCTCTCTGTTAGCTATTTTTCTTGGTGCAGAGGCATGCTACCCAATGTACACAATTTAAAGAGGAGAGATTTATTTTTCATATTTTTTAGAGGTTTCAGTCCATACATGCTGACTCTGAGGCAGGGAGGGCACAGTGCAATGGTCTGGTGGAAGAAAGCTGCTCTCCTCTTGGGGACCAGGAAATAGAGGAGGAAGGGAGGAGCCAATGAGGGAGATATGCTATCGAAATTCACATCCCCATCCTAAGTGATCTGTATCTAACTAGGTCCAACTTCCAACAGCACTGAGCAGTTTATTCACTGATACTATAGCACCCCATGATCCAATCACCTTTCAAAAGCTTTGCCTCTGAGTACCTGAGACTTTTGGAGCACATTCTGGATCTAAATCACAATACCTTCATTAGGCCTACTTTCCTTAGAATCCTGATAGTAATAATTACTACATAGGGCTTTGGGAGGATGGAGAACTGAGTGCTTCATATATATAAAGCAGTTATTTTCTATTGTTTTAATTTTAAGATAATTTTGGGGATGTTTTTAGAGAGGACAAAAGAGTTTTTCAGTTTCTTTTCTCCGTGGAAGTGCTGGATGATGGATGTGAAGATTTTTGAAACAGCATTAAGAATCAGGTTATGGTAGGAAGAATGGGTAACTAATAGAAGACCCACCTAGCAAGCGTCTGGCCTCCAAGTGGCTGGTTTCATTATCTCCTTATCCCTAAGAATGAAGCTTCTACTTTATGTCTCTTATCTAAGGATTCTCTGAGGTTTATCTTTCCTTCTTTTGTAGATTAACCTTGAACAGGCCGATGTTTCTTGATTTGGGATTTAATTTTGCATATTTAGAATAAGTTTAGAAATAAAAAAGAAAAAATTTAAAAGATATTTAGCAAACTAAATTGTGGAATAAAGTACTTTTTGAGCTACACAAAGGATGTGAATTTTATTTTTTAAATTCTGTAGGCTTGAGAGGGAAGGGTGAAGAGCCTGTGATATTTACTAATGAGAAGTTGCACATAATCTCTGGATATTGAAGTGATATTCACTTCAGTATATAACTGAAAACCGGGACAGTATTGATGGGAAACATGGAAAAGAATTTGAATGCTGAAGTTGACTAGTTATTCATTTTTTTCCTTATTGGGAAACTACATAGTGGTAAAATAAGGCACATGATTTCCGCTGTGATGAAGCCTAAATATGTAATGGTAAAATATACAATGGTGGGGGAATGAGAAGACTTTTCTTATAAAAGGATATTAAAGCTATAATAGCAAGATACAGAAGTCACCCAAATGAGTGTTGAGTGGAGAACATTTTAGGCAAGAAATAGCTGATTAGTTGCACATCTATAGATCCAGAAAGGTTGGTGTTTTCTCCGGAAGGAATGGCTGCATACAAAGCAAAACAATAAGAAACACACACACACACACACACACACACACTGAAAGCACTCTGTGTTATCCTAAGGACTATGAATAGTCACTGTATGGAGACTGACAGCAGTGGAAGAGTGCAGGAAGTTATGAGTCACTCTGGGAGAACAGGCAGGAGGCAAATGCAGTGGTCTTGTGGCCAGGATGTTAGCAGTGGAGTCCAAAAAATGGCCTTTTATTATAGGTTCATTGGTGAGGAAAATCAGGACTTGTTAACTTATTAGATGTAGGAAAGGGAGGGAGAGGGAGGTGTCATAGAGAAGCTCTGTTTTCAGGGGGCAATTGAAAGGATAAAGAGGTTTAAGTAGAGTATCAAGCATATGGGAAGAAACCCAGCATAGTGTAATTATTAAGAGTGGTTAATAAGTAATTATTCTGTCAACCAGTCCTGCTAACTCATGTCCTTTCTTCCTGAAAACTGCTCAAATGACCTGAGGCCAAGGTTTGCTGGCTCTTTCCTCTTCTCTTATGTAGTCCTGGTAGCTCACTGGAAATTTGCACAGGGTGTTCTTATCATGCTTATCTTGATACGTGATGTGTTTTTTCTCACCACCTAGAGTTTAAACACCAGGACAGGGACTTTTTCTTATATTACTTTGTATTCTCAAAGTCATTTAGCAGAGTATAGTATACAACTTTTTGGTAGACAAAAAGTATTAGTAGAATTTATGGAAAATATGGCAAATGTTTTTGATTGCTTAGTAACTGTTCAAAATAGTTAAGGGACATGCTATTAGTAATGATTTCTTTCTATTTCATGATAGAAAATGAAATACAATAGGTATTATACATAACCTAATTTCTGAAACATCTTTGTGATAGAAGCTAGGTTTGATGGAACTTACTATGGTATATAGATTTAATAAAGGCAGATCAAGGAAATTTAACACATGGCTCCTGTCATGAATTGGAGATGGTGGTTTTATATATATATATATATATATATATATGTTATATAAATAAATATATACTTTAAAAATGTTATATATATATATATATATTTTTTTTTTTTTTTTGGGACAGGGTCTTGCTTTGTAGTTCAAGCTGGCCTTGAGCTCATTATGTAGTTCAGGCAAGCCTTGAACTCAGCAATCCTCTGCCTCTGCCTCCTAAGTGCTGGAATTATAGGCATAAACTACCATGCCAGGCATTTGTAGTGTACTGATTGCTGGTGGGTGTGAATCACCACATCGATATTGTGGTATGTGGTTACTGGGGATCAAACTCAGGACTTTGTGCTTGCCAGGCAGGTGCCGGAACCACTGAGCTAAATCTCTGGCTCAGATGGTGGTTATATTTTGAGGAACATAGTGATAGTGGGAATGGGAGGAGGGCTGAAATAGGCTAAAATATATACAAAATTGTTTGATGTCAATAATGGTACAACCCACATGTATCATCTTCTGTTATAGCTTGAATCAGGAATGTTTCTCAAGGGTCTATGAGTTTATTCCCTGGTCCTCAGACTGGCGCTATTGGAAAATGGTAGAAACTTTACAGTGTGGGGCCTAGTGAGAGGTTATAGGTCCTTTGTGGATGTGCCCTTAAGAAGAGTTATGGGTCATCAATTTCTTGCTATCTCTTCACTTGCTCCTTTCCATGAGGAGAAGACTGCCTCTATTATCTACTGCTGTCATGGTCTAGAGCAATAGAGCCTATCAGTTATGGACTGTATTGTTCAAAAGTATGAGTGAAAAGAAATATTTCCTCTTAAGTAGAGCATCTTAGATGTTTTAATACAGTAACAGAAAACAGATTAACCCAACATCCATGCTACATGGTCAATGGTGAAAATAAAACAGGATGTGTTAACCCCAGAACTGTTTGATAGACTCTTTTTCCAACCTCTCCTTTGTCTAACATTGATTTGTACGTTAACATTACTTGTGATCCTTTGGAGCCATTTGCGTGGTGTAGGAGAGATGTTATGGCTGCTACTTATCTATTAGGTCCTATCATTATTAATCATAACTAGTCCCTGTTAATGGGAGAACTTACATACATACATACATATATATATATATATACATATATATATATGTATATATATATATTTATTGTCTATCCATGCCAGGATTTGAAGACATGTATATGAAAACTTTGAAGACATGTATATGAAAACCAATAACAACAAAAAATTCTGTGCTCACAAGGAGAAAACAGTAGTGAAATGCAGACATACAGTTTTTCTCCATGGAAATAAACTTATTCCCTATAGGAAATTTAGCTGTGTTTAAGGCCTTAGGATCAGGTGTACCTTATTTGATAGTTTGGTTTCTTCATATAGTAATATGTGATCTTGGGAAAGCTAATTTTTCCAAGCTTTATTTTCAGCCCTAAAATGAAGATAGTGATTGTTTTTATTCTAGGATTATTATAAGAATTAAATAAGAAAATGTATTCAAAACTCTCAGGAGAAGGTGTTATATATGGAGAATGTTCAATAAAGCATATGTGTGTGTGTGTGTATATATATATATCACCATATATAAACCACATATATGTATAAAATTTCACTTGGGTAACAAGTGCTTGTGTATTCATTACTGGGCCCAATCTTGCCTTTGCGAAGAAAAAGTTGATGATGTTGGTCTGTTTCCTGGTCTGAGTCAGATCTGTTGGCCCTGGGATCCACTGTTTTTTCACAGCCGCTGTAGTAACCTGCTATGGTTAGCTTTCTGTGGACTCCACCCAGCCTTCTCCCTCTTCATGGCTCCCTCCCACCCTCCCACGACAGAACTTTCCCTTTCTTCCATTCCAGTGGTTATGCAAAAGTCAGGCTGCTTTTCTAGAGCCCTTATAAGAGCAAAATTGAGAATTAATAGCTATTGAAGCATGTCATGAAGTAATTTGCTCCTCAGTTCATTTCTGAGTCAAGAAATTTATTGGTCATGAGTTTTGATATCATCTTCTTTACTGACTTGGATTAAACCTGCTAAGTTTCTCACTTTTGGGTTTAGATTTCTTGTTTGTAAAATGATTGTGAAATGAGAATGTTGGGTCCCTGTCATGTTCAGGGTTACAATGATGAGAAACACTAGTAAAGTGTTCAGTGAAGAGATCGCTGTCAGGGAAATGCAGAGATCTGGACTCTTCATGTCTTTAGTCTGGTGATCTTAGGAAACTACGTAGTGGTAGAAAAGGAAAGAACCGAGTGTTCTGAAACATTGTGACTCATATCCACCTCACACTGACCGTATTCTTCTCTTTTCATTTGATCTAAAAATGTGGAGGTGCAAAGAAATAAACTGATAAAGGGCAAGGAAGAAAGACTATCAAAATATCAGTGTTCATGCTGGGAGAGGGGTAGTCAAAGCAACCATCAGTTCTACACCAAGACGTTTCTGCTGTGAACACTGAAGGACTTGGCCTTCCAGATTTTTGTCCCCATGAAGGAAAATTTTTAAAAGTTAGGAGCTAAGCACTATCTTTAATTATTCACTAGCTTTATTGCACAAGAGTTTATCTACCACATCTGGCATGTATTTAGGTTTTCAGCCAATACATTTTTGGGCAGTGATTTTCATAAGTAAAAGTTTCATAATTCTAGAAAGGGTGAAAAATTACAGTTTCTGAGGAAGTTAGAATATTATCCCCAAGATTCCCTTCTTTTCAATCCCTTTTTAATATAATCCTAATTTAATATAAATTACTCAATATAATTGTCCTAGCTCTGACAATACAGGAGCCTTCTTAGCACCTTGCTAGTCCCTGTCTCTGGGAGATACTCTGCACAGCCTTGTTCACAGAAAGCTGTCATGTCAGATAGAGGAGTCTGTTTCCTGATCTGGTCCCTTTTCTGGTCGAGAACAAACTGCAGTGCTGCTCTTATCCCAAGTACGCTGTCATTCTACTCATTTGAAAATAAGTATGGACTTGCCACCATCACTGTGATAGGTGTAACATATGTATATTTTTTAACCTGTGGAAACTACAAACATATTTTTTTTTTGCTTATTACACATACAATTTGTCCTTTTACAATGTAAGGTTTGTATAAAATGCTGTTCTTTTTTTTTTTTTTTGAGACAGGGTCTCGCTTTATAGTTCAGGCTGGCCCTGAGCTCACTATGTAGCCCAGGCAAGCCTCGAACTCAGCAATCCTCCTGCCTCTGCCTCCCGAGTGCTGGGATTACAGGCATGAGCCACCATGCCCGGCACTGTGGTATGTGGTAATGATTGCTGCTGGGTGTGAGTCACCACGCCTACTACTGTTGTATGTAGTTGTCGGGGACTAAACCAGAGACCTTGCTCTTGCTAAGCAGGCACCGGAACCACTGAGCTAAATCTCCTGCCCTAAAATGCTATTCTTAAGGCAGTCTTTATTTGCAGTGGGGAAACTGAAAGAACCAAGTGAAAAATTTGAAGAAGGAAGAAAGGCAGGAAAAACGTTCTTCTATTCAGTGTTTGGGGTGGCAGCCGGGGAGAGTGGGGGGGGGGAGGAGAGGATTGAGAGAAACTAAGCAGTGGGTACAGGGGACAGATGGGCGGAAGAAGCTCCGATGTGCCACCACACAGCTGTTGACCATAGAAAACAGTTATGTACTGTGTATTTTGGAAAGCTAGGAGGAAAGGCTTTGGATGTTTTCACTGTAAAGACATGATACGTGTTTAAGGAGAGAGAGAGATGTTTGCCTTGATGTAAGTACATATAATCCATGCAGGTATGAAAGTGTCACATGGTACCTCATGAATATGTATGAAGTTATGCTGTTGTGTATCAGTTACAAATAGGTAAAAATTTTAAAATTTAGGGTTAAGTCCTATGAAGAATTAGGAAAGTGAATTGCAGAAAAAGAAAAGGCAGATAGAAAGTCATAAGTAGGTAGGAAACTAGAGTCACTGAGGAGCTGAAATACAACCAGAGGGGCTTGAACAGGAAGATGGTTACAAGCATACAAAGTGAAGAGTTTCACTCCATTCTGTAGTTTTATGATTTGTTCATCTTATTATTGCTTTTCAGATATTTAAAGATGAACATGTTTCTAATTTGTGCATGCTAGAGGAACAGAGTTGGGCCAGTTTCTAAAAATTTATACCATTTTATCCTCAGTGATAAATATTATAGAGGTGGGGACAAAGCTCAGGGGACTGTGCTTACCTTGCAAGAACGAGGGGCCAAGTTCAATCTCCAGTGCCACCAAAAAAAAAAAAAGAAGTGAAATAATAAATAGTATACAGATACTTTCATTGCTGTTCAACTTTACGTGCTCTGTTTATTCCTTCATTCTTCCTCCTTAACCTCTGGAAACTTTTCTTTCTTTCTTTCTTTCTTTCTTTCTTTCTTTCTTTCTTTCTTTCTTTCTTTCTTTCTTTCTTTCTTTCTTTCTTTCTTTCTTTCTTTCTTTCCTTCCTTCCTTCCTTCCTT
>PVIC010007779.1:0-50019 GCA_004025085.1 Thryonomys swinderianus | reverse complement strand
TTTTTTTTTTTTAGTTTTTAAAATTGATTTTATTGGTACATTTTATATATACATTGTGATCACAATCAACATTAAGTACATAGCACATCTTGATTCTCAGTTTTTCTAGCTTTCATTTGATCTGACAGGTGCAGGGCCCTAGTTGCCCCAGACTGCTATGAGAGGAAGAGCAGGGTTTAAATTAAACCTGATCACAACACTGGGCAAACTGCAATCTACAGAGAATGCTATAAAAATATTATTTCTAAGAGTCTTGTGATACTCCTCTTTCAGATATCTTTGTACCATTTTCTGCAATGATTTAATTTAGTTCTTGTCACATTTCAAAGGCATTCTCACCTCTGGAGCAAATAGCTGTGATATGATAGAAATGTGTCAAAATATGTCATTCCCACATGGGCATTTGCAAATCATGATATCACCAATAACTATTGATCGTGGGAGATACTTCTGAATGAAGTGGCCTCAGGAGTAATAGGCCTTGGCTTTTTAATTTGTTTTGTTGGAAATAGAATAAGGGTAAAGGTTTCCTCTGTCTTTACAATCATCGATAATCCATAGATTAAATGTTTTACTCCCATAATCAATAATATTTTCCCCATCTAACCATTCAGATCAGGGAAGAGATTCTTCCTTGGCTTGATGGTAAATGTGACACTTATCAACTCCCACAGAACCCACATCCTTTTCAGCAAATAGAAAACATCTGTGAACATGAACTCACTGTCAGTTTGAATACCGAAGGAGAAGACTGCAGTTGCTTTTGGCAAACATGAAGTCGAGTCTCTGGTATTTCTTCGTCTGCTCCTTCCAAATTGAAGTTCTAGCAGGTGAGTGATTTCCTGACTATTTCTTATGAAGTTATATCTTCAGTGAGCTTTAAGACAAATCAAAAGTAGAAAACTTAGGCACTGAAGAGAAAGTGGTTTTGCTTACTGAGGAACACTTTTAGTATAGTCCAAGCACATGGCTGAAGGTACAGTGTCAGCTGTTTTGATGGCAATGAGTTTGCATTGTTGCCTTTGATACTATGCTTTAAAATGAAAAAATATATTTCAATAGACCATTAAATTTTTAAGTTACCTGTCAGTAGATAAAGTGGAAGAGTAGCTGACTGTTCTGGGAGAAAGATAAAAGGCAAAATGACTGTGTCAACAGAATGAAAATTAAACAGCCCTGGCTCTTGGCCTAAGAATTCTATGTTAGAAAGTAAAAAGGAAGGGCTTCAAAAGGAAGGATTTTGATTTTAATCTTATCTAGCTAGTCTATGTCTTAAATCCATAGGTTGCCATAGATCTTTTTATTAACTATGCTCTCCTGAGAGGCCAGGAAGAATGGATGATTAAAAATATTCTCCAGCCCCTCTAGACACTAAAAAAGTCATTCGAAAGTCTTTGATTATTTTCTTTAGGATGACATATATCAGATTCTATACAAACACTTTAAATAATGCTGTCTACAACATAAGTTAATATACATACTTCTACTGGTTTTTACTCCACACATTTTGTGTTATACTGGGCCCTGTTCTTGAAGTCAGAAAAAAGAAAAGTAAACTTATATTAACTGGAAGTGCTCTATTAACAGAAAATGTGAGGGCAGAGCTTTTAGTAAGTAAGATCTCCCCTAGATATACATTTCAGTGGTTCAGAAAAACACATCTCCCCCACCAAATTTCAAAACTTAAACTGGATTGACTCAACATTTGATCCTGTGCTGTCTTAAATGCTCCCAATGAATAAGAAGAAGGAGGAATGAGGAAATAGGGTCTACCTGTAACAAGGCCCAAGAGCGGTTTGGGGCTAATTGCTTGTTTATGTCTTTTCTACAACTTCATGAATGCCCTTTGCAGCATAAGTGACATGCGAACAGCCCTAGAATTGAAATTAATTATTCACTCATCCGCCAGTGCATCCATGCTTTCATCACACAGCACCGAGCACTTGGCCCTGTACTAGCTGCCAGGTGTACAGTGATGGGCTCAACTAGGTCACTCCTTGTTCTCTTGAAGTAAACTGAATACTAGGGAGAGAAAGCCATTAAGCAGTCCAGTGAAGTCAAGATAATCACTGGCAAAACCTAGCTCCGGGAGGAATGTCACAAGGAGTAGGACTAGATGGGGTGAATCTGTGGCTAGGGATGGGGAGCAAGTGGTACTTGAACTGAGATTTAAAGGACAGGAAGGAATCAGTGGAAGAATAACATGAAGGTGCGGAACAGTGGTCTACGATGTGGAGAAAGCAATACGAATGTCAGGAGGGAGGAAGGTAAGATCAGAGAGCTGGAAGAAAGGAGATGTATCTGAACTCAGAATGGGAAGATGGTGGGGGTGGCAAAACATGAGACTGTAGAAGAAAACAAAGGGGTCTGATTCTTCAGACTATCAGATCATGTAGTTTTTCACTGTACATTATTTTATTTGAAGTTGTAAATTTACAGAGTAGTAGGTGGTCACTTTATGTACCATAACATTTCAAAACCACATAGAATGACTTTTTATTGTTTAAAATAAATTTGGATTGTCCTCCAAGAGCACTTGTACAAATCATAGCAACATGTCAAATTCATTTGTGCCATTGTGATGGTGGTAATAACCCTGGCACTTGGGCTGGGAATTCTTCTGTTGTGCTCTAAGAGATGTGAACTATCATTGGAGTTAATTCTGTAGAAAGATAGATCCAGCCTTAGGCGGGATCATTACAACTTACCAGACTAAGCTGATGAATAAATTGTATTTCTGGAATAATATTCATTTTAGATCACAAATGAATATGTTGGCATTTCTTTGCATCACAGAGAAAACCATGCTATGTGGCATGCTGTTTTCCAATCTGACTGCTGGCAAAACTGAGGCACTAAATGTGACCTGAAATACACTAATGATTGTCATATTCCAAATCCCACCATGGCACATGTCTCCAATGACAACCCTTTTAGGAACAAAAATAAAGAGTCAAATTCAAGCAAAGTTTCACACTTGATCTTAGCCAAAAGGCCAAGAAATGATCAAGTAAAGCTTCAGTCTTCTCACTACCCAAAGGCAAAGATTGTCTCATATTCACTCAGGGCTTGAAGAAAGAATGTCAGGCCTGGAAAGGATAATTGGTTTGTTACATGATAATTAACGTTAGGACCAAGATCAGAGTCTCAATATGTCTGAGTCCAACATTTACATTTGTCCACACTTTGTTGAATTAGCAGAGATATAAAACAAATCCCAGGGGAGAGAATTTTTGACTAATTTTGCTATTTAATAAATGAAGTAAGACAGCTGTAAATCTTGGAGAGTCCCAACCTTTGATAAGTCTCCATATAAAATTTCACCAAATCTTGTTCTTCTCTCAATTCTGGAACAGTAGGAGGTTCTTCCTTCTAGTAGTATCTGAAAAAAATGTGGTCTTCTGACTGGATTTAGGACGCTTTTTCTAGGAGTTCTGGGTAGTGGTGATCATGCAGGTGACCTGTTGAATTCAGATTTGGGAAGATCATTCTGGACACGGCGTGGGGGATGTGGCCCATGGGAATGACTGATGGTGGGTGTTGTCTAACCGAACCACTGGTCACACGAGGTGCCCTCTGAAGAAGCTAAAGGGGACCCGGCACAATGTGAGCTTCCTCTGGTGCACAGTACAGTCTGCAGCTGTACCCTGTAATCCCTGGATTCCACCGCTGCATGTGATCCTCCTCCCAGGAACGCAGAGGGAAGCTTATAGAGACGAGCAAACTCAGACCCCTTGCAGTCTCCCAGAACTCTGCAGAAATGTTGTCTTTCGGAAGCAGCCCTTCGAGTATTCATGCAGAATTTTAAATCTTGCATTTGTTAGGTAAATGCAAGTCATTCTCATTCAATATAAGAAGACTGTACTTATTTTTTATCCCTCCAGTCTTATTTTCCTTGGCTGTGAAATCCTTTTCTCTTTTATTTTTATCAATATAATCAAGTTCGCTCAAACCCTCCTTGTGGCCTTCGGTGTACGTGGAAGGTGTACGCGTCTTAATGTACTAAGTGACTATCATGTTCACGGATCTTAGCCGAACACCTTTCCTGATGTGCCTAACCTGTATCCCCCGCACGGATCAGAACTGGAACATGTCTTTCCTCTGTCACTCTTACGCTGTCCTAATAGTGCAGTCCTTCCCCCATACATGGATTTTGTTTAATTTAAATGTTACAGCTGCAGACCATGGCTTTGTTTTGTCTCACAACATTTCTGTCTCGAGAATTCTTTCCTAATGCATACATCCGGTCACCACTGGGAGTGACAGCATCATCCCAGACATGTGCAGGTGTCTCGGAGCCTCTGTTCTGAACCAGCAGCCATTCTTTCTTCTGGGTCTCCTCAGCCCCCTGAGTCCCAACCTAGATAAAGGTGCCTTTCTTTTGCCCTGGTGTGTGCCTGCTATCTTTCCCGGGACTTGTATTCTTGGGCTTCAGTGAAATACAGGTTTGAAACCACTGGTCTGCTTGCTTCTAGGGTTTTGAATGAAAAGCTCCAGGCTTTTCATTCCCATTATTTTATAAGTAGCTTCAAAACAACAACAACCATAACCACCACCGCAACAAGAAGTCTAGAATTTTGCAATCTCAAAAGCTAGTCAATGAAATGCTGAGTCATGGATTCTCCCAGCATTTCCCTCTGTTTCTTTGTGAGTTTTCATTAATTTTTCTTAGCACTGGTTGAGCACTTTCAGTCTGCAGATTTAAGCTTTCTTCTTCACTTTAGGCATTGATTTTTTCTAGTACTTTATAAATTTTATCTTTTCTTCTGTTCTCTTTTTCTAGAAGTGTATTATTCTCCTTTAAGATGTGGAGTCTCCCTGTTTTCTCATTATTAGTAAAGAAAATGACTTTCATAAGTTAACCAAATTCCTTTAGAAGAAATATAATATTATAGTTCTGAAATTATTAATAGCATATTCCCATTTCTTGGTAAAAACAAAATGTAGGTATGTAAAGAGGACTTAGATTTGTATCCTAGCTTTACCCTATGTAAGATCCATAGTATCATAGGAATTAAGAAATTTAGTTTGAGTATTTACAGTTGTAAACTGAGCAGAACTTATAGTATATGCTACCTTCCTCTCCTAAGAATACCTAGTTTGGTATATAAAGTGCCTCCTGAGCTTTCCAAATTTTTAAAGGTATATTTTGAAATCATTGGTTGCCTATAATAACTAAAAGTCACATTTTCTTTGTGAGTGGCACCTCTGTGCTGTCCTAATAGTGCAGTCCTTCCCCGACATGGGTTTTGTTTAATTTAAACATCACAGCTGCAGACCATGGCTAGGTTTCCTCTCACAACACTTCTATCTCAAGAATCCTTTCCTAACACATATATCTGGTCACGTCTGTGAAGTGGCATTTTTTTGTCATTTACTATCTCTGAAGAAAACTGGAGCATTTGGCCTCTTATCCCTGAAATGCCCCTTTTGTGTTCCCAAGACTCTCGCCAAGTTAGTGGGATACTGTCAGCTGAGATCAGATTATCAGGGTGAATGTTATTGGAGGGAACGCAGGAACCAGAAAAACTAGTATTATGTGTAAAAACTTCCTTTCTGCCTGTATGTGAAGTCAACTTTTCCTTGGTGAATGCTGGTCTTACACGCAAGCTAATGATGTCACTGCTTGTGACAATCTAGAAAATTCTTTCCCTATAAAAACTGAGTGTGGGACAGAGGACTACAGGGTGCTAGAGGACAACCCATGTATTCTCTGGCAATATCTGGTTCAGCCAGCCAGCGCTGGATAATGCAAGTATTCTCGGGTAGTATGTCTGTGTGGCCTGTTCCCCAGACCTTCTGGCGAGTAACTAGCACAGCCTGCTTCCCCTAAACTTTATTCTTTTCTGCTAGTAAGTCTCAAGCCTCTGCTTTTCTTACAGCACCTTCTTAAACTTTATTTCTTACAAGCCGTCTCTGAGTATATCTTTCGTCTCACAGCAACCTACCCGCTATCCTAGCCCAGCTGGGCTGCATACACGATAGTCATTGTAAATAAAATAAAATCTTTGAAATCTTCTTATGAAAAATCAAAATTGTATTTTGGAAAATGGGACCAAGGTGCATACAGATATAGAACAGAAATTGAAGTCATTAGTCAAAAAGTGACTCTGCCTACTGCTTTAGACTCAGAGGTTGGACAGACAGAGGAAGAGCTGCAAGGTCAAAGACAAAGGCAGAAATGAGGATCTGAATACCTGTGAGCTGAGCATAATGTAGCAGTGCTCATACCTACTTTGAGGAAAAAAGGAAGAAAAATCTAGAACTTGGATTCAGTTGATCAATAGTGCTGGTAAAATCTGTTTACTTGAGACACATTGGTAGAAATAAAGCACCTTCCACATGCAGTTAAAAGTCATTTAAAGGTAACTTCTTTTTGAATTTGAGATAATCAAACTTTTTTTTTTTTTGAGACAGGGTCTCGCTTTGTAGTTCAGGCTGGCTCTGAGCTCACTATGTAGTCCAGGCAAGCCTTGAACTCAGCAATCCTCCTGTCTCTGCCTCCCGAGTGCTGGGATGACAGGTGGGAGCCACCACACCCGGCACTGTGGTATGTGGTATTGATTGCTGGTGGGCGTGAGTCTCCACGCCAGCATTGTATGTGGTTACCGGGGATTGAACTCAGGATCTTGCGCTCGCAAGGCAGGCACCAGAACCACTGAGCTAACCCTCTGGCCTGAGATAATCAAACTTTTTATGCCTAATCTTGTTATTGTCCTAGGACACAGCATCAAAACATCCTTTCGTGTAATATCAACAGCAACCCAGTCTGTGTACTACACTCTCTATTAAAGCTCTGTTCATCTTGTACTATTTTGGATTAAAGTAGAAATCCCACAGAAGTCCCTTTTTGTATTTACATAATTATGGCACAAGTTTCTTGTGTGTGTGTGTGAATCCATTGCTGTACATTTCTATAGGCAGGTCAGTTGTAGGATTGTATTAAGGACTTAAATGCTGCCAGAAAAAACACCCAGACTTTCATGCATGTTCAAATGCACAACACAGTATAACACACCATGGCTGATCACTAAATGTCTAGGAAAATTAGAGTATTAAGCTCAGGTACTACACACCTAAGAAACTCTTTTTATAATCTTTTGGTGTATGGTAACTCAATCACAATACATATGTGGCACTGATGTGGATACTACTTTAAGTGCTGGGGGCAATGATACATCTATTATACCTTGAAGGAAAAGAAATATTTCAAATTTATTTCTATATCTAGCTTAACATTAAAAGCATTTTATTTAAGTCTCTTTGCAGTAGTGGTGGCAAGCCTATATAGCACGTGTGGCACGGTGGGCTCTTTATTTTATTGAAAGCTCTTAAAGGTTCACCATCACTGCTGCAGTTTATTTTTTAGTTTCTGTAAAGCTGGGAGTTGAACTAGATCACTGGACTAGGAAGCTCATTAAGTTTGTGGACTCTGGTGCCAGATTTATCTACACTTGAATTATGGCTCCTCCGCATGTTGTATCTTTTATGTGGGTCCAGTTACTCAAGAATCAGTTTACAACTATAAATAAGGATTAAAAATAGGCTTCTCTGTGCAAATGATATATCTCATATAATGAATTTTTTTTAATTGAATTCTTTATTGGTACAATTTATATACATCTCAAAATCACATATAACATTGGGAAATTTGTACCAGTATATGCCACAAGTTAATTCTCATTTTTATCATATAATGAATTTAATACAGTACCATATGCTGCTGTTGTTATGTGGAAGCCTGAAACTACTGGGGTTTAAAGAATTGACTGGGCATTATTCAAATTTAAGCTTTGCATTTGTCCCAGAAAAATAGGTGTTCCCCAGAATCCGACAAATAGAATCTCTTCCTTTACTTTGCTTTCTCTTTTTCTTGGCCCACCCCAGGACATTTGCCAATATCAGGCTTAGCCTTTATATTCTTTACTTCACTTAATAAATACTATAGAGCTTCTACTACATTTCAAGTCCTACAGTTCTGTAGGCAGCTCTGAGGTGTCCTTATTCTTGTAGAGCTCATGGTTAAATGAGGAAGAAGGACAAGAATGATTCTGCTCTAAGATAACATATTATAAAAATATTGGCTTAAAGTGTTATTGAGTGCATAAAGATAGAAGTCTTTGGGGGGAATCATAGAAACACTTTACAAGAGGCACTGACTTTGAAAATGGTTCCTAAAGAATGAATAAAGATTTCTAGTTAGATAAAGGGGAAATGAACTGTTCTAGTGAATGGAGACAAGAATATGACGTGGAAGGAAGGGCTGAAAAATTCATTGCGGTTTGAACAGATGGTTGATGGAGTTGTGAAAGGACCTTGTGCCAGGCTAGTGAGATCGGCTTTTCACCTTCTAAGCAACAGGAGAGTAATGGAGATTTGGAGCTGGGGAGCAAAATGCTCTTTGGAAATACACTCTTAGGAGCATCGTGGAGGAGGGACAAGGGCGGAAGAGACTGGGGTCAAGGAAGGAAGGCCAGGCAAGACTCGTCCACAGACAAGGCACGAGGTGGAAAAAGTCTCAGCTGGCAATGGGAATGGAGAAAAATCAAACTCAGAAAGCATCCACGAGCTCAAGTCACCTGGAGATCGTGATCCATGAATTGAGAGTTAGAGAGAGGGAGCAATGAGAAAGACACCAAGGTTCCTAGGGTTTGACTCACTCACTAAAAACACAGGACTTGGGTGTGAATATCGAGTTCTGTTGGAAGTTAACACTGGACAGAGCTGCCAAAAGGAACTGGAAACAAGGAATTGGAGAGTTTGGCTGGGGATAAGCAATTGAGGTTCTGTGGTTGAAACGAGAGCTGGTGATGTCCATGTAAGAGAGTTAACCCAGAGAAAAGTGCTGTGGTGTGGAATGGGAAGCTGTGTAGGTAGTCAGGGGTGCACATAAAACTCCCTCTCCCTGCCCGGGATGTAGCTCGAGTGCCGCAGCTGCCTGGCAAGTGCAAGGTCTGGAGATCAATCCCTGGTATCAAAAACAAAGCAGAACAGAACAGAGCAGAGCAGAGCAGAACAGAGCAGAACAGAGCAGAGCAGAGCAGAGCAGAGCAGAACAGAGCAGAGCAGAGCAGAACAGAGCAGAACAGAGCAGAGCAGAACAGAACAGAACAGAGCAGAGCAGAGCAGAACAGAGCAGAACAGAGCAAAGCCAGACAGCAAAAACTCAACTGTCTCTTCCTCTCTGTGACACAGGGCTGGGCTCATTTCATCTCAGGTTATTTCCCTACTGTGATAATTTCAAATCAGTGCCAAAGAACTACCTGAGAAACTTAACACAGATTAATTATTCTGTGATGATTACCATAAAGTTTTATAATACCTTTGGGATTTTTGTGTTTTTGTGAAGAAAATAACTAGGAGAATATCAATCTTTTATTTTTCTTGTTTTATACATTTAAAGGATCTAGAGTTGTTTTGTGTAGAGTTCTGGGGAGTAAAAATAATTCATACATTTCTTTTGTGTGTGTGAGTGTGTGTGTGTGTGTTTATTTTGGTGCTTTTTGGCTTTGTCTTCACTTTTTGTCATAGTTTTTGGCTTTCTTTTCCCATTAAGTGTTGGGAATTCCAATTACATTGAGTTTATCTTGCCTATTTTTCATTCTTTCACCAGCTTATTAACTTCTTTATATAACAGATGCCTTGGAAGTGTAATGTAAGGAATAATGCACACATAAAAGTCTACTAACCAAGATTCTAAAAGTTTCAGTTAATAGAATAAGAAATGACATTGTTTTTGTGAAAGGTGAAAAAGAACGTTTTTAACAATGCAGAATTTCTTAGTAAAAGTTCAGATGTAACTAAGACATATTATAAGGATTGTAATTTTTAGAACTTGGCCCTTTGTGTTACATTCCTGTGCTCTGCTAAGGTAAGCTTATCATTGATTGATTATACAAAATGTGTTTACTAAGCATAGTCAATAACTGCAGACTCAGGAGACCTTATCTTTTGATCACTCTGAGACCTTTATCAAGGTTTGTGGTTAGTCTGAGTTAAAGAAAATAAAATCATATTGCTGATCTGTTTTATACCTCTAAATTGTGTGGGTTCTCTAAGTGTCTTCTGCTAAGGATTTTCAACCAGGACTAACACATGTGCTTACGGAGTCCTAACAGGGGTTGTCCTAGCCAGGCCACCGTACATTGGAGAAACATTTAGGTATGAAAAGAATCAATTTGCAGATAGACTCTTCTAAATCATGGTTCAATTCTTGGGTGAACGAGGTTTCTTCAGAGTTTTTCTTAACAACCTCATGAAAGGAGATGCAAACACTTTTATCTTTGAAATATTTGAAAACCTAAAAATTCACCCAGTGTAAAATTTCTGATGTTACTCTGGAAAATATTACTATATTAATATCAACAGTGGTATTGTAAAAAGTATAGTTAATAGTGGTTAACAGGTTTGAGCCTCTATGGGGAGGAATACACTCTTCTAGACATGTTACTCAGTGTGATTTGGAAAATATCCACCTGTTCTCTAGAGTGATTATAATCTAGGTGGGCCACAAAGGGCAATGAGATATTATGTCCAAATAGAACTACCAATATTCAGATTTTCAGACATATCACTAAGATATAAAATAAAATATTACTATGTGTTTTAACAGTGTATTAAGTGATAAAATATAGTATAGTATTTATTTTATAAATTACTAATATGTTGTGTTTATAAACATCTGAATGTGTTAGAATACTCATTGGTTCAGAGCCTCCCATCCTGACCTTTTTTTTGCCAAATTTAACTATTGTGGATTTTAGGGGATCCAAAGAATCAACTAGGTTTAAATCTGTCCTCCTTTCTATAGACATGAAAGAGACAAGAGAATCATCAGCTAGCTAAACAAGGCTTTATTTATGAAGTTGGTGGTATTTTCAGGTAGAGAACCTTTCTCTTTAAAGCTTAATTTTCATTAAAACCTGACCTCTCATTTGGGTGGTAACTTGAATACAAGACTGTATCTTCATGTTTCCAGGAGCGAATCAACATGGTGGGTCTGGAACCATTTCTTAGTTATGCATTAGGTAATCCTGCGAGACACTCAACTTTCCAGTCTCAGTTTATATTAATATAAAATAAAAGCTTTAACTCAATCATTTAAGAGCCTTTTGGTTCTCATATGATGTGTTCCAAGTTTAATCTCTCCAGATTCAAGCCTTTGGAAATCTACATTTGCTTTTGTTTATTCATTCCTCCATCTAACAAATATTGCAACTTACTATATACCAGGCACTTTTGTAGATTGTTGGAGTGGATTGATGAGTGACAAACAATGCCTCTTATTTTATGCTTATGGTATAGTGGGATGGTCAGTAAAACAACACACAAACAAATAAACTAGATAATTTCAGGCAGTGAGAAATATTTGATCTCTCAGATAATATGATAATGACCTGGATGTGTAATTTGGGTTGGAGGGTCAATGGTTGCTGAAGATGTGTCATTATTCTTCAGTAATGAGAAAAACACTCCATATAAAGACCACAGTAAACTTTTTAGGCATTTATACAAGTCCAGAGTTCTAGGAACCAGCTTTGTGTTTTACAGGAGGTCAAAGAAGGGCACTGTGGGGCCAGAGATTTAGCTCAGTGGTTCTGGCTCCTGCCTAGCAAGTGCAAGGTCCCTGATAAGAGCCCCAGGAACCACATGCAGCAACACCAGACATGGTGACTCAACACCTGCCAGCAATCAGTACCACATACCACAGTGCCAGGCTGGTGGCTCACGCCTGTGGTCCCAGCACTCGGGAGGCAGAGGCAGGAGGATTGCTGAGTTCCAGGCTTGCCTGGGCTACATAGTGAGCTCAGGGCCAGCCTGAACTACAAAGCGAGACCCTGTCTCTCACTCTCTCTCTCTCTCTCTCTCTCTCTCTCTCTCTCTCTCTCTCTCTCACACACACACACACACACACACACACACACACACACACACGAAGGGCAGTGTGACTCAGGTGATTGGAAACCAGGGTAAAGAGTTAGGTTTTATTCCAAGTGATGTGGGAAAGGTTTAATATGCAGGACAATGACGCCATCTTTTCCTGTATAGTTGATCATCCTTGTTTCTCCATGGAGAATGAGTGCAAGCAGAAAATTAGCAAACTTTTTTTAGTCTTAGAAAGAGATTATAGTGATTTGGGCCAGTCGCAGCCAAGATGAAGTGGATAGATTCTGTTAGAAATAAAACAGGCAGAAAATTCGGCCGTCTTGCTGACAGATTTCAGCAGTTGTCATGAAGGCCTGGTTGGTAGTGATCACTATCCAGCTTCATATGTCGCTTGCTTTCACTGGTTGTTGCTAGTTGTACTTTGTGGATTGAACCAGGAACCTTTCATGCACCCAAGAAATTGTGTTACCATGTATGGTTTCTGAGTCCCCACGTCTAACTTTGTATGGTTCTGGGAAGCAGTTGAATCAGGATGCGAAGGTGAGAGTGTTTTAGGATGCCTAAAACATGGACTGTGTATATGATAATTTATTGGAAATGATCATATCAAAGATGGTGAGAGAGAAGATACGTTGGAGAAGGATTTTTTATTAAGAGGTGACATGTGAAGGAAATGTAAATGTGAAAGAAATGAAGAATGAGGTTGATAAGAGCTATACCCCCCCCAAATTGCAGTTACTTGTATGACAGAGGAATTAAGAGAACAGATTTTATATGAGCAAACCAAAATAGACATTGAATATAAACATTTGGGCTATGTCTGAGTGTTCTAGGTTGAATAGTAGACGTGGAGATAAAAATGTCCAGCGAGGGCAGAAAAAACATTCTAGCTGTCTCTGCAATCATAATGTGCTAATGTATTCAGATTTTCCTTAAATCGTCTATCCATTAAATGCTAGTCATTGTTTCAGGAGATATTCTCCTTTTAGTATTATATTTCAAAATGTTAGTTTCTTATTCATTTTTATTTTAATATTTTTTGAGAGAGGGTCTCACTTGTAGTCCAGGCTGGCCCTGAGCTCACTATGTAGCCCAGGCAAGCCTCGAACTCAGCAAACCTCCTGCCTCTGCCTCCCGAGTGCTGGGATGACAGGCATGAACCACCAAACCTGGCAGGCCACATTAGTTTTAATTTTCTTTAAATTTTAGGGCTATTTTAAGAGTAAAAAGAGCAGATTATTGGAGATGTGGCTTCCCCTCTGGCCAGTTTTAGCTGTCTTGCTGTGATCTCATCTGGAAGTGTTCTGATCCTCAAACCACGGAAGGCAAATATTGGTAAGATGTGTTTATGACGTGTTCGTTTCACATTCTCATTTCTCAGAGGAGGAGAGTGACATCCAGAGGGTACTCTGGTCACTGAGCTTTGCTAGTGGCAGGGTCGGAATCTGCTTTGGGGTTCCTGGAGAGCCACTGCACTCACTTCATTACTGCCCCATATCTTGTATTGGATCACGGGTCACAGAATGGGCACAAAAGGGGGAAAAGTGCTGACAGAACAATCTGCAGAAATAGGAGCTGATGCACCTGTGCTATTTTGTGTACACAGTGGCCCCAGACACTTTTCCCCAAGAGCTCTTTGTGGTTTACTGCCGCCACTCTAAAGTCTCTGGGAAATTCATTCTCAACATATCTAAAGGAACCGAGAACCAGTCCACTGATCTTATCTTCTGCAGTGGTAGAGACAAAAGCATCAAAACAAAAATCGTGCAGCACAATTTATTTTTAGACAAATAAGTTCCTGAGCAAGATGGCCTTCATTCGATTGTACCAGGATGTCAGCTCTTGCCTGGGCAGATGGGCAAATGTCTGGTTTCCTGGGTGGGAGCTCCTTCAGCAGGTAACTGCGTACAACTTAACACTTTATTGTCAGAGGTTCAACTCCTCTCCTTAACACTGGCACAGTGGTATAACTGTGCGGTATCACTTTTGGTTTTGATGACCCAGGGACCTAGCACGTTGAGGATTTTGGATCTCGGATCTTGGAGTCTTTTAGTGATTATACATGAAATCACAACTTGTGAACTTCACTTACCAAAGTTTTGGGTACTCATCTGTTTCCTCTTAGACAGTCTGTGCTAAGTTGATAGGCGATCTGTTTCAGCACACTGAAGATACAGTATCTAATCCCCCTGAATCCTGTGATATTGAGGTCCCATTTGGCACTATAAAAGTTGCTTCTTAGAAGGTATGAGCCTTGTCTCCCTAGATTATTTTAGAATACTCACGAAGATATATCTAAGTAGCATATATTTAAATCTGTATATAATGTTAGGATTCTGAAATCTGAATTGTGACTACATTCCAAACAATTACTTTAACCTTTTTTTTTGCCAGTTCTTCCTGTAGCTTTCTCTAATACACTTCTATATGTGTCCCTAGATTTTTTTAAATCTCAGTGGATGTTTTTAGTATTTTTTATTTCTTTTCCCCATTTTAATTGACTTGAAAAATTTTCTAGGTTTCAACAGGTACATTTGCTTTTATTTCCTTGAATATAAGCTTAACTAGAGGACTAGATAATTCAGAGATCTAAAGTATTTGTTAAAAACCTTAAAAAATGTGTATGCTATTCTCTGTGATCTGTTGTTACTGTTGTTACCCTTTTTCTTATGTATATCATTATTTTTAATAGTGTGTTTATCATTGTATGTAAATATTATGATTGACTTGATATCTAAACTATAAATCTTTTCTTCCTAAGGTAGAATAAGCATTTTTGGCTTCAAAACTCAGGGGTAATAACAGTTCAAGATAGTTTAAATGACATTCAAGACTTGAGGTTTTCTGAAACACTGAAGTGATTGGAAGGGGAGTTTAATCTCCACGAGGGTTGTTTACCCGTTTTCAGAGGGTTTAACTCATTGGGAGCTGAGATTTTTGGAAGAAAGTCTTTTACTGGATTCTTCACTCTGTAACTGCTCTAAAAGATAAAATATAAACAAAAGCTTGAACTTGGAAGAACAACAAATGTTCTCATAGCAAAAGCAGATTTTAAGTTATGGTTATCTTTCTGGGGTCCGGTTCTCTCTTCGAATGTAACATTGTAATTTCTCCTTTTTTTTAATCAACTATTTAATCCTTGAATATTATTTTTTTGGCATTTTTTTGTTGTTTAATCTGTGCTGGCATTAATGAAAAATCTAACACTTAGGGTTATTTTCAAAATCAAATCATCAGTTTTTTTTTTTTTTTTTGAGACAGGGTCTCGCTTTGTAGTTCAGGCTGGCCCTGAGCTCACTATGGTGCCCAGGCAAGCCTCGAACTCAGCAATCTTCCCATCTCTGCCTCCCAAGTGCTGGGATTACAGGCATGAGCCACCACGCCTGGCACTCAAATCATCAGTTTTAAAATATATTCCTGAGAAATATAAGAGGCACTAATTAAAGCCGTGAAATACTAAGAAAAGTAATTATTTTTGAATCTAAAATGAAGTTGAAGCAGTTAGTACCAGCAGAGTTGCATGATGGTCATCTTAGTGCATTTTTTTTATACCATTTTAATTCTTTTCCCCAAATTAAAGCCCTGCTTTTTTTTTCTTTACTTCCCTCCCTCCCTCCCTTACTCCTTCCTTCCCTCCCTGCCTCCTTTCTTTCTTCCTTTCTCTCTCTCTCTCTTTCTTTCCTTTCTTTTTTTTCTCTTTTTCTTTTTTCAAGACAGGGTCTCGCTTTGTAGTGCAGGCTGGCCCTGAGCTCACTTTGTAGCCCAGGCGAGCCCTGAACTCAGCAGTCCCCCTTCCTCTGCCTCCCGAGTGCTGGGATGACAGGCAGGAGCCACCAGGCCCAGCACTGTAGTGAGTGGTACTGATTGCTGGTGGGTGTGAGTCACCACACCTGGTGATGTTGTATGTGGTTACTGGGATCCAACTGGAGACCTTGAGCTTGCTAGGCAGGCGCTGGAACCACTGACCTAAATCTCTGGCCCTAGCCCTACTTTCTTGCAGCACTACTTTAAGAAAGTAATATGACAAGACACATAACTATAATAATGTTTAACTGTTTTGACCAAATGCTACATATTTACATAAAAGCAAAATTCTGAAAATAACTCTAATATTCAATATTAGTGGATTTGTTATAATAAAGTATGACACATTAGCATGGTAGCATATGAGAGTAATTTAAAAAGGTAATTATGATGAAGGGATAGAAGTTAAATGTTTATAATGAAATGAAATAGTGAAATAAAATATTGAATGAAATAGCAATAATAACAGAACAATAATACCTATAAAAATAAATACATTACCTGGAAGATATAAAGTAAAACATATAAAACATACCCCTATTTCACTGGAAAAATGGATTATTTTCCTTAAGAATTTGTAATACTTGCTTAATCTTAAGAAAAAAACCCGAAATTTTAAAATTTAAGTGAAAAATATCATGCTAATAATTTCCCCCAATTTCACCGTGAAATTTTCTCTTACTTCAAAAATAATCAGAGAAAGAACAGTTTAAATTTATAATCTAGGAGTAGAGAATCTGTACAGGCTAAAGCCATTTCAGTGTCTTCCTCCTGTAACTCCGTGTGGCTCACAGAAACTACTCGATCCCTCTTGAGCTTCAAGTTCATTTAAAAAGTGAAAAAGCCAGCGAAACTCTGAGACCTTATCTTTATCACCAGGCTTCAGGGCAGAACTCAGGGAAGGAGGTTTGGAGAAGTTGCATTTCTTGCTTTTGAACCTAATTGAGTCGTTCTTTTTCAGCAGGGAGGTATAACATAAATACTTATGTAATCATTCAACTTTTAGCGTCAGCTATTTTTTTTAAAGTTATTTCCGCCCTAACATCTTTCTTCAAATCTTTTTTTGCTCAACCGAGGGCTACGGACTCTTCACATTCAATTTTGGAAGTAGGTGCTTTGAGGGAAGAATTTTCTGATCTGCTGATCAAAACCGCACCCCATCCCAACCCTGCCACAGGTGTCCTAATAGCATTCGATTCCTGCACAAACTCTAATGTACCATCCACGATTATTTCTTTATGATTCAACTCATCGTGAGAGCTATGAAGGGGCGGGGAGCTCACCCGTTTGACTCCTACTACCTAAATACGTTACCTAATACTCAATATTTAACATATTATATGTGACAAGTGTATTTCTGGTTGGATTCTTTTCTAGGACACAATTTTACCTTCTGTGAGCTTTTAATCATTTGCTTGGATGTGGAAGGAATTCTTTCATTTTGGGGCAATAGAGGTGACTTTGGGAAATGATCACTGTTACATTTAAATGTGATCATTAGCACAACAGCTTCATGAAATGTTACTTTTGCTTCTGTTTCTTTCTTTTAGAAGAAATCATTGATTCTGCCAAGCATGAGATGTTTACATTTCATCATGGAGGTGTACAAGTTTTATGCAAATACCCTGCCTTCGTCCAACAGTTTAAAATGCAGTTACTGAAGGGGAAGCAGATACTCTGTGACCTCAATAAGACAAAAGGAAGCGGAAACAAGGTGTTCATTGAGAACCAGATGTTCTGCCAGCTCCAGTTATCCAACAACAGTGTGTCTTTTTTCCTGAATAACTTGGACAATTCTCATGGCAGCTACTATGTCTGCAACATGTCAATTTTTGACCCTCCTCCTTTTAAACAGATTGTTACCGGAGAATATTTGTATATTTATGGTAAGACATGGTGCTTTGAGAGCTTAAAAGTACATAGGCATTTTGACAGTCTTCGCACTTTTGGGTTGGAATTTGTTTAGGTGTGGCTCATGGAAAATCATTTTTTGTGAAATATAGCAGGGACAGCTTACCATTAATAAAATTAGTATTTATATAAAATTTATAATAAAATTAGTATTTATATAAACATTTATAATAAAATTAGTATTTATATAAAATATAATCATGGGGTATTGAATTAGAATTATGCCATGTTTGTCTTCAAAACATATATGTCACTAAAAGCAAGATAAAGACAAATACAGTCATGGCTCAGAGGTGATCACTGCCACTCCGTTAAAGTATAAAGTGGAATGCGGTGAGTGGTTGCAAATCATAGTTTTGTAACATGATGTTTTTTCGTTACTTTCTGTGTGTGTGAAAGTACAGGCTGAGAGTCCCTTCCCATTAACTGAGTTTATAAGCACAATATTTGTACAGTTTTACATTTTAGCCTCTGGATCCTTGCTATAATGCCAAAGCGATGTTAGTTATTATTTACTGAATTTCATGAATATGAGGAAGAAAACCTTGATTTCGTCAAGCTTTTCTTCAATTTTATTTAAAAACTTGTGTCTGGTACTGACAGATTTGACTCTCAAAGATTTTCACTCCTGCATTTTTTTTCCCCAATACAGAGTCACAGCTGTGCTGCCAGCTGAAGTTCTGGCTGCCCATCGGGTGCGCGGCCTTTGTTGTAGTGTACAGCTGTGCGTGCATGTTTGTTTTTTGGATTCAAAGGAAGGTGAGCAGTTTCTATTTTTTTCTTGCGTCTGCTTTCCCGAGGGCTTCACTTTGCTCTTTCCAGAGTAATCTGATCAACAGATAGATAGTTTGTTTTCTTCCAAAATATGCTTCCTAACTAAACTAATAACTAGGGCTAGATCTTGCTTGTTTATTTTATGGCCCACTTCATTTTGAAAATGACTCAGCCTCTCAGAGATAGGCCAGTGTTACTATTATTCAAAAAAGATAGGGAGTACAGGACATGGTGTCTCACACCTGTCATCCCAGCACTCGGGAGGCTGAGGCAGGAGGATTGCTGTGAGTTTGAGGCTTGCCTGGGCTACATAGTGAGCTCAGGGCCAGCCTGAACTACCAAGCGAGACCCTGTCTCAAAAAATTAAAAAAGAGCCGGGCGTGGTGGCTCACGCCTGTAATCCCAGCACTAGGGAGGCAGAGACAGGAGGATTGCTGAGTTCGAGGCTTGCCTGGACTACATAGTGAGCTCAGGGCCAGCCTGAACTAGAAAAGCGAGACCCTGTCTCAAAAAAAAAAAAAAAATTAAAAAAGAAATAGGGAATAGGGGAAGGCAATAAGTGAGGAAGGCAGTTAAAAACAATAAAGAGGCTTCTGGTTTTTATGAAGCTATGAAATATGTGCTATAGATTTCAACCTAAGATTTGAATTCTTAAGAGTCAGGATGGCAATGAACTAATTGGCATGTTTCACTTAACTGGTAAAATAATAGTGAGAAAATCTTATAAGGTGCCAGTAACAATTGCAAAGGTTGATCACTTTATATGATAAATTACCTGCCTCCTTGCTTTTAAAGAAAACTGCTGACAAGCTGTTCAGAATGATAAAACAAAAATAACAACAAAAATTTCCCTATGTCATGGGACTTTTTAAACCTGCCTATTCCAGGTTCTTAACACCATTCTGCACACCTACGAGTGTCTAGTGCACACGTGTGGTATGGTCCTTCCAGATGGTGTGTACATCTCTTTGAACTAGAATTTGAAAAGGAGGTAAAGAAGGAAGAGAGTGATACAGGGCCCAGAATGTAAGTCTTTAGGGGAAATATAAAAGTGAAGAAGGAAGCTCAGCAGAAAGTTCTTTCATTTCAAGTCCTTTTCATAGCGTTCTCCTCCTCGGCCTGCAGCTGAGAACCTGTTTATGATTACTCTTTCCTCGTGGGCCACTTCAACCAAAAGACAAAACACGGAAAATAGTCACTAAACAGGCACTGGGGTGGGGTAGGGAGTGGCTAACAAACCGTGTTTCCAACTTTTTCTTCCAGAAATATGTACCCAGTGTGCATGAAGCAAATAGTGAATACATGTTCATGGCTGCGGTAAACACAACTAAAAAACCCAGATTTACAGGTACAGATTCACTTGGGGGTTTGGGGAGGGAGGAGAATTTCTTCACAATAATCCTGGAGTTTAAATCTTTAATTTCAAAAAGAGGAAAAAGGCTTTATTTTACTATTTTCTGTGAAAACCTAGGTTTTCACTATAATTGAATTTGTGCCTTCTGTAGCATATTGAAAGCATATCAAACAGTGTGTTTATAAATCGCTATTGAAGCAAAATAAGCAGAAAGTTCATAAGCCGTAATTTTATCAGCACAGTTTTCCAACTGGTACCCCAAAAGCTGGGGTGAGTGCAGGCCTTCCTTGTCGGGAGCTGTCGCAAGAGTGGGCATTTACTGAATTTCAGTGAAGTATAATTTCTGAGTGTGGCACTTGGGGACCTCACAGGAGGATGGGAATTTTGCACTGAGATTAGAAAGGGGATCTGGACTGATGCTACCGGGGAAGAGAGAGAAATGGATGAAGATACTCAGTTATTTCAATGTAAATACGCGCAGGCTTAGGATGCTTTAGCAGTGTTAGGTAGAACTTTTGATTTTTTTTTTGAGAATTAGAATTGCGTGCTGTCAGATAGGAGGAGTACCCACTGGAAATTTGTATGTCTTATGCCTTTGGTAGTAGAATGATGTTAGGCACATAAAGAGGCAGAGGCTACTGCATTTTTTTTTTCTGTACCAGGGATTAAACTTGGGCTCCTGTGTGTCCAAAGTTGGCATAGTACCACTTGAGTTAAATCCCCAGCAGCTACTGCATTTTTAAACCACTCAGTAGTTATGGACAGTATCAAAGGGCCACAAATAGCTCATGTTGTCATGGAATTACAACAGATTACTGATTTGGAGTTGCCTGCAGGAGATATTTACTCTGTTTAATCTCTGTGCTGTGAGGGGACCAGGTTCAGAGGGAGGAGTTCAGGTAATGTTTGTTCTGGGTGCTGAGATTGTGCTGAGTAAAAACTTCATGGAAAATGAAGTAATGGTATAGGTCTTAAAGAATAAACATGATTTTGGTTGGTGTGTCTTTTTTTTTTTTTGAGACAGGGTCTCACTTTGTAGATCAGGCTGGCCCTGAGCTCACTATGTAGCCCAGGCTGGCCTAAAACTCAGCAATGCTTCCTGCCTCTGCCTCCTGAGTGCTGGAATTATAGGTGTGAGCCACCATGCTTGGCTGGTGTGTCTTTTATATGTGTATTTGCTGTGGGTATTTGTGCATAAGAAGGAAAGAGAAAAGCTCACTGGACAGAATTGGCACATGGAGAACTTTTAAAGACTTCATGAAAACTTTCTGTTACAGATGTGACCTCATAATCCAGACCTCTGGCTTCCAGGTGTATGTCACGTGAAGTGTGAGATTCCCGTATTTCTTGGACCACAGACAATCTGACTTGACGTGACTACACACGTCTCTTGCTTGGGTTTTGTTCGGATCTGGGCCAGTCATGGTAACAATCAATAGAGATTTTAACAGACTGCCTCCATGTTCCTGAGGCCTCTTGAATCAAACATCCTCTTGCAACTAACCTTATAGAAGGTTTTGATCAACAAACAGACATCACTGGGATGGAATTCCTGCTCCTCTGCATCTGCCCCTTGCAAGGCACCAGCCAGCAAAGCAAACACATCTACAGAAACAAATCAAAAGATGCCACGGGAATCATCTGCAAGGAAAGTGGGCAGCCGAGGGCCAGCGCTTGTCCTCACGTTATGAACAGACTACCTCTTCTGTCTGTAGGAATGACATTCCTCTATGACTCAGATAGCAGAGGGAGATGCTTCACAACTCTGGCTATTTTATTTTGGAAATGACATATACTCTGCTGTACCGCTACAGTAGTAGTATCTACATAATATTCTCCTTTAGCTTGTGAAGCCCTGTTGACCCTCCACCAACAGTTCAGATGCCTTTTCTTTTTTAAAAAATACTTCTACCTGTCTACTTGACAGTGGGTTGCCTCTCTGAATGAGGAGTTATGTCTATATTTTTCTCCTTTGGTGCTCCTTGAAATAGTGTTTATAAATGGGCCCTATAATTCCTCTGTATTGCCTATATTTTCCCTACAAGAAAATTTTTGTTACAGAAAGACACCTTCTTTCTCCACACTTATTTAAAATCATATATTTTATTGATATTGGTGATAGAAACCGTTGCCCAGAAACCAAAACAACTTCACTTTATTATTCTGTTTTCGACTCCTCTCTATGTTTTCATGGTGCTATTAACCACAAGCTTGGCTGTTTTTGTAGATAACAAGCGAATGAACAAGCCCATGTTTAATTGATAAGTGTTCTCCCAGGGTAGAATGAATCATCCATTTAGTACAGAAGTGTAGTTACTGGACGTTCCTGCCAGGCTTCAGCCATGCTAACTCTGGGCTTGACACGCCCAGGCCCCAGGAACCTGGAGAAACCCTTCAGATCGGGGTGGAACTGCAGAGTGAGAGACTCCACTGAGCCTGGGACAAGAACTGCTTAGGCCTCAGAGGCTGAAGTGACCCTGGGAGTCAGACCAGCTCTAACTACACTTGTACTTTTAGGAGGTGTCAAGAGGTATGCATAGATCAGAGCACAGCTCTCTTCCCTAGAAGATATTCAGCCTAAAGGCTGGCTCCAGCCTTTTAGGATGTAATTCATCCAGGAAGACTCAAATACATGTAACGTGTCATTATTCTTAGCTGGAATATTTTTTTTCCACTTTGTCCACATGCCCAAAGCTTCTTAGCCGATGTATATTCAGTAAAAGTTGTTATTCTATGTGAAATGAAGTTATCTTAGTAGTTTCCAATTTGTAACTGCCTGCTTAGTTTAAGAGTGAGACTGAATGTATTATTATACACACTGATGTCAAGCATGTGTAGTGCTGGATGTGTACAGTATAGTACTGAGCTTATAATTTGAATCAAGTGTGATGATACTCTCCATTTTCAGTGGACTGGGCAATCTGGGTAGCTTTGCAGAGTGGTCCCTTGAGTTGGCTCCACCTTTCTGTGTGGTGGTGAGGACAGGCAGGCCTGGTTGCCCTGGACTGTATCTTGAGGCATCCTCATCTTCAATGGTGAACGTTTCAAAATGAATCATTAAAGGACAAAATTTCTGTGAAATAAAAACTGGTTTTAAGAAGAGCCATAATGGATTTTTAGCAGTTGTAGGAATTTTTTAAAAATTAAAAAAATAAAAATTTGATATGTGGCAACTGAAAATACTTCCATGTTTTTTCTGGGCAGGGGAATGATTGTTTTAGCTGATGTTTGCAAATTTGACTTTGCTTTTGAGTGATCTCATACATTGCATGGGCCCATTACTTTTTTCATCTTATATTCACCTTTTTATTTACTGAAATGACCACAGACTTAGTTAGAACACAGAAAAAGACTGTTTTTCACCTGCACAAAAAGTATATTTTTGTGAACACTGTCCTCAGAAAAACCAACCTCGACACACTGAAATGCATGTTGCTATATCCCTACCACCTAATCATCAGCCTGAACTCTGGATTTGCTCATTGTCTTCATAATGCTCATGTTAATATTCAGATGTTGCTACCATCCAAGATTTTCTCCTGTTGCCACAATGTGTTTTGTAGCCAAAGATCCTGCACAGGAACCTCCCTCTCCATGTTTAACAGCCATGTCTCTGGTTCTTCAGTCTCTGGTCCCAGTGGCCTTAAGTCTGAAGAGTGCCTCAGTCTAGAATCCATGGTCTTGGGTCTTTTGAAGATCAGAAGTGGTTATTTTGCAGAGTCATTCTGATGTTTCTTCATGATTAAAATTAGATTATTCAACTTCAGCAGAAATAGAGTAATGATTTGTTACCTTCCTATTCATTTTCATTTTAGTCTCTGGACTCCAGTGGTGTCTATTTTCTCCAGTGTAGAGCAACTCTTTTCCGTTTCACAGTTAATAAGCATCTTGTGGGAAAATACTTTGAAGCATTGCAAATCTTCTGTTCCACATCAACATTTCAACTCACTCATTATTCATCGATACCTGCATGGTGTCATGTTTTCTTGTTTCATTCGATGGGGAATTTGTTCTGTCTTGATGCTGAAATGGTCCTTTCTCACCCAGCAGAAGCCCAGGGAAACTGGATCTTGTGTATTTCTGCCATGTCCCCACCGTTCCCTCAGGTCTCCCTTGTAGCATGAGACAGTTCAACTCAGCTTCAGTTAGTTTTCCTTATCCCAGTGCTGGAATCAGATGCTCCTCCAGGAGCTTGAGTTCCTGCAGTGAAAAACAGTTTTAGAACCCAAGAACAGGCATTAGTTGATGCTTGCTGCCACAGAGATTTTCTTGTTCCTAAAATGGGTCAGTGTCCAGAACTGGGGATATGCAACTACACACATAGATAGATAAATAAAAAGACTTAAATAGACAAGTAAATGTGTAATATGCACAACATCTATATGTACACCTATCTGGGAATCCACAAGTTCACACCCATGCCATTAATTTCAACCCAGTGCTATAGGGTTTGCTGTAGACTGATCACTTTGTCTTATCTATCTTTCTGGCAGGGAGAAACCTGACTTTTGTATCTTTAATGCATTTACTTATATAATCCATTCCTTGTTGTGAAACCAGTTTCCACCTCCTGTGGGGGCCACTCCGAGAGGTACCCTCCTTTCTCTGCTGGGTTCCGGTTCATCATTCCAGGCTCATCAGGCTGTGGCTCTCTCTGCCCAGGCTGGCTCCGACTGACCCTAGATGCCCCCACTTCATAGATGTCCTTTTCATCCTGTTGGGCTCTCACGCTCCAGGCTAGGTCCTTTTCCCATGATGTGCCCTCTTTGGCCTGTCTGGGCTCTGAGCCCTGCTTGGGCCATCACGTGCCATCTGGTCCCAGATGCACAATCCCACGGGTTGTGCTTTTCATTGGACAGCAGTGTGTGTCTATGGTGTTATGTTCCCCTGACCTGCAGTGAGCTGCATCCCCAGCCCTTTTTAGAAATTTTAATTTTGAATCAGGGTCTCCCTAACTCATCCAGGCTGGGCTCACGCCTGCAAACCTGCCCCAGCCTCCCAATGGCTGTGATGATGGGGGTGCGCTGCTGTGCCCAGCTTGGTTTGACACTATCCATGGCAGCTCCTCCCCTCCACTTCCCTGTTGATGTTTTCCTCACCTGACACATACGCTCCTTATCCTGGGATCTTTATTTCTGGAGGTTTCCAGAGGGCTTCACATGGAGACACTCCCTTTGTCCCCGTGGGGCTTTGGGGAAACAGCTGTTGCTGGGCCCTAGTGCTTCCGTCTTCCCTGTTCAGGCCTTGACTCGTTCCACACTGTTGGGAACACTCATTTCATCAAGCTTCTTCACTTAACCTTCTAAACTCCATATAGTCCTAGGCTGAGTCATGCCAACATGTGACCAGCTCTTCCACATGACGCTCCTTCTGCTCGGGGCCAGGAGTCCTCCGAGTTTGACAGCCTTCTTAGACATGCCTTGAGCTCTGATGAATACCTTGACCTACTTTTTCTTCATCAAGCTTACATGCTTTGAAGCAGGGACACTTTTCCCTTGTGTGGGATTCAAGTCCTCCTCCCCCTTCAATCCATTCCACTCTTTTCATTTTTCACTGGGTGGAGATTTCTCTGGTGTCAGGAAGACAGGCTATGCTCAGATCGGTTATTAATCATCTTTCTCTGTAAACAGGAGCTGGGAGTTTGAAATTTTCCATAAGGATGCACTCATCAGCATCAATGTTTATTCTCTTCCTCAGAGTCTGTGTTCTCAGTAAGAAGAGGAAGGTGGTGAATTCAGTGTCTTTTCCACTAGAAGGCAAGCTATGACTGGAGACCTGTCGCTCCATGCCGAGTTTACTTCTCACTATCTTGTGGATTAGTGCTCTTGAATTCAGTGTGTGAATCTCAATTGTTCACCACCTTGCCATATGTTCAGTCCAAGGCAGTGAGACGGTCTGTGATCAGATCTATAAATAACCCTCTCTTGCCAGTCCATGTGGACTTTTCCTGTCTTAGGTTTTCAAACTCTACCCATTCTTCTGTCAACTCAGGGATGTGCTTTAACCACGGCCCAGAGCCACACTTTCTCTTTCTAAGGCCTTACCATCGTACTTCCTAGGATTTTTCCCCCTTTGTCAAGAAGCTAGAGGGTGGTCAGCTGGGTTTACTGGGAAATTTGGCTTCTGAAGATAAGGCTGGGAAAACTGTCCAATGAACTATAGATTTTTGAACTCTTTTTCTCATTAAGAAAAGGCAATCTTTCCGTTTTGAGTTATTTATAGGAAAATAGAGGCACCTTGAGACCACAATGTTAACTGAAATAAATCAGACACACAAACTTAAATATCATTTAGTTTCTCTTTTATGAGAAACCCACAGTATAAATAATTTAAAGAGGAAAATAAATGGATAATAGAAAACAGGGAGATAGCTCTTTTGGCAATTGCGAAGGGGGCCAAGAAGTGGGAGGAGGGAGGAGGGAGGGAAGAGAGGGATATAAAAAGGAGAAATAATTATGATATGATGCTATATACATGTACCAACTTCCACAATAAACAAAATCATTATGTACAGGAGACATATACTAATTTTAAAAAAGAAAAACAGATCTATTTTTTGAAGTAAATTTAAGAACCAGTTTCTACTTCATATGAATCAAGTTTTCCTCTTCAGGTTTAGTAAATAGCACGGTATCTAAGTATGGTCATTTGAAAAGAGTACTAACTCTTAAAATGTAGCTTCTTAATGTGGTCTCTGTGCTATTCTTTTGGCTTTAGGTGATAGGTCAAAGCAATATACTTATGTCTAATAAGTCTTTCCCATTATTGTTTCAATAATGTAGAGCCATAGTGAAAATGCATTCTTGGGGGCCGGAGGGTTGGCTCAGTGGTTCCGGCGCCTGCCTCGCAAGTGCAAGGTCCTGAGTTCAACCCCCGGTAACCACATACAATGCTGGGCGTGGAGACTCATGCCCACCAGCAATCAATGCCACATACCACAGTGCCAGGCATGGTGGCTCATGCCTATAATCCCAGCACTCGGGAGGCAGAGGCAGAAGGATTGCTGAGTTCGAGGCTTGCCTGGGCTACATAGTGAGCTCAGAGCCAGCCTGAACTACACAGCGAGACCCTGTCTCAAAAAAAAAAAAAAAAAAAAAAAAAAAGAAAATGCATTCTTGGGATTAAATACAACACATAATTCCAAATGTCACATCAATTCCTGAACAATCTGAGGTATGAAATCCAAGTACCTCTAAGTCCACTTAGAGTTACATCAGATAAATGACAGTTCATCAGAAATAAATTTCAATTGAAAACTGTGTCATCTTGTTTGAGATCATAGCAAAATAGGAATGGGTTTCATTCTGAAAGCGTTGACTTTATTACAAAGAAAAGAAATCCTCTTTCTCATTATCAGTGTTTCTTAAAAAATAGTTGTTACATGGTGGGAAGTAGGTCATAAGAAGTACCTTTCTTTGTTTTTTTCTTACACCTTTCCGAAACAGGAAAAGTGAGCCTCATTCATGCCCTCCTACATTTTCTTGCTTGAAACAGCTAATACACGTTATCTCTGTTCCTCACTCACAGGCCCTGTGCTCACTTCCCGTGGACGCTGTAACAAGTGATCACAGACTTAGCCATCTGTGTGGCTTCCAGCAGCACACATTTTCTCTCTTACAGTTCTGGAGGCCGGAAGTCCCAAATCAACCACACTGAGATGAAGATAAGGGGTTGGCAGAGCTGGTCCTTCTCAGGGCTCACATGGAAAATCCATTTTCCTACCTTTTCTGTCTTCTGGTGGATGCTGACATTCCTTAGTCTAGGACCACATCTCACCAATCTCTGTTCCATAGTTGCATTGCTTTTCTCTCCAGCTGTAATCAACTCCCCCTCTCCCTTTCTTTGGTGAAACCCTTTGTAATTACATTTAGTGTCTACCATCTAATCCAAGACAGTCTTGGGGATCTGAAGATCGTTAACTAGTCACATCTGCAAAGTTTTAAATCTTAGGACCTGGATATCTTTTGAGGGACACTGACTATCACCGTCCTCTACCCTTAAACTTCCTCTTAATGTTTTCCTCTGCCCTCCTTGCATACTCATGCTTTCAAAGCATTGGCCAATTTCCAGAACATCCTGGGAAATATTGCTCTTCTCACTCCATCTTTGATTTCAGCAAATGATGCTGTCTTCTATGTTGCTCCTTCAGTTTCAAAGAAATTCTCTTGAAAAGAGAGGCTTTTGGGAAGATGGCTTTTTGTGAGTCTTCCTTTCTACACAGCCTTGGATTTTATCTTACAATTTCTTCTTTAAGTCTCATGATTTGATTTCCTGAGAAAACATCAGTTATTTCTTTTATTTTGACCTGTGCAATGGCTATGTTTTAAGTCCTCCAGTTGCGTGCAGGGCTGTAGACTTCAGCCCACTGGATAGTCTAACCTCTTTGCTGTCTGCGGTACGAGCTGGGGTGGAGGGAAGGCAGGGAGTGTGGGATTCAGAGCTATGCGTAATGGTGCATTGACTCCTTCAATTCTTGGTGCCTTTTTACTGCATTGTCCAGAGAAGCTGCAGACCCAGTGAATTCTAGTTCAAGGAAAGAAATCCTTGAAGAACAAACTGTATTTGAGAATAAGAGTCTGAACTCATGATAAGGAAAGAGTCAATCACTTCACTTGGCCAGGAGCCTGCCCTGCCCTTAGTGTCACTGGGTCCCCATCACTCTGAAATAAATGTTTTATTTTCTTGCTTCCTCAGACAGTGCCTGATAAAATCCTAAAAGAAGTCCACATTAGCTCTTAATGTTATTCACTTAATTAATGTGATAAGTGGGGTAGACCTCATTAAATTATTTTGGGTCAGAGTTTCTCCTCTAGTGGAAATCAGAGTGGGTACCTTCTATTTTCCTCCACCCATGGTATATATTAAATGCTATAGTGTCTGAATTTAATTCTTTGCAACAGTCAAGAAAAATAGATATTTCTGGGAAGCCCTCTTAACAAAAAGAAACCCAAGTGAGTGCACATGAGAAATATGGGAACCACTGACCATTTCCCATTTGAAGCTTAGATCTAAAATTTCCCAAACAAGGGGTTGAAATTAATCCTATTGATAAGTGGCAATGAAGGATGGTTTTAAATAATCACACCGCCTCCATGTTCTTCTCTTCCCTGCCTAACTACTTTCTCACAGTAAAGGAGCAATTATATTGGATTCTGCATTTCAAACAAAATGAACAGATATTTAATCATCTGGATTTTTAACTCTAGAAATGAAAGCAAGCTCTGAGGTACTGAATCTGGAAAAACTATTTATGAATGTCCACCACAGGCTCCAACCACAGATTCTCCAAGGATTCCTCAGTGCAACTTTACAGATGGCCCACAGGAGTGACCTCCCTGTGGTTGCCTTCCGAGTAAGAATGGGAAGCAGACCAGAAACTCTTGCTCATCTCTTTCTCTACTTGCTTTATCCTACCCATTCTGACATCACATACCCTAAACATTCATCTTTCAGTGTTATCTTCCAGTGGGAACTGCGCGGGGGATAAAGAGGAAGCGGGTGAAAGGTCCTGGCTGGGCCGCAGGTTTTGGAGAACTGGAAGAATCAATAGTGCAGAAGCAGCTTCTTGCTCTGCTGTGAGACTTCGACCTCTAAGCCCTTCCACTGCACAGCGCTCCTGTTCTCCAAATCTACACTCTGCCTCGACTCAAAACACTCCTGTAACCTCTTGTTTCATCCAACTTTCTGTTTTTCTTAATTTTGTTTTATTTTGCGGTGCATGAGGAGGTTTTCCAGTAACTGTTTTTAAGGAAAAGTCTGTGGGAATGAGAACTGGGACTCAGTCCTAACCTTTTACTCTCCACTAAATCGTTCCAGATTCAGATTCTGGAAGGCAGATGATACTCTTTTACTCTCTACTAAATCTTTTGAGTTTCCATGCTGTACTACATATGACTGTATTTGATAAAACTTGAAAAACTGTACAATTATCATTATAACTTAAGCAAGCAAGAAATAACTTGTCATCACTAGCCCTCATCTTATGGTTACTTCTGGTAGCCATTCTGAGGATGAGAAATGGTTTCTTTCAGTCACTAAGGATTCAGAGCCACCTGTCACTCTTACCAGAATCTATATTTTACTCCAGTACCATAACTCAAGCAGGTATAATTTTAACTTACGTAACTACTGATTTACTGTCTTACTTAACTACTGATAGTAATATAGCCCATCTTTGGGCTCTGAACAGTTGCTGGTCTGTACTGACTCCTAGTCTGGGAAGATATGCATGGAAGATTTTCTAATGCATAATTGCTTCTGTTTTGCTGTTTCCTCATAGCTTTTGCTCATGTCTGCTTGGTTATATTTCACCTGCTGCTGAAATATTCTGGTTCTTCTAGGGGAACTGAAATATGCTGATGAGGATAAAAATCAGATAATAGAGGCACATGGGGAGGGAGCTGAAACTAGTCAGTGAAACTTAGGTGTGTCAGCTCAACACAAAAAAGGTACAACACAGAAATGGACATCCATCTGGATCACTCAGGAATTTATTTGGTTATTAGGTGAATATGACAAATGTTCAAATAGGAGGAGAAGGTATATGTCATCTAGTCTATTCTAGCCTCTTAATCAGAGTTGTTTCTGTAGCAATCTTGAAATAGTCATTCAGCTCTCGTGTGAGCCCAGTTAGCAAGAACACATTCTCACATAGGGACTCACTCTTCTTTACAAAAACTACAAATATTGTTGAACTCTTCCTTAAGTTAAACAGAAGTTTATTTGCTTATCATAGAAATATTCAGTTCTAATCCTTAGGTAGAGTAACACAAAATAATCCTCTTCCTATATCTATTCTTCCTTAGTGCTTCCTTCCATTTACTTACTTAGTCAAAGCATACATTGTTCAGTCCAGTGTATCCAGGAACTCTACTAGGTACCATGGGAATTTCAAAAATGCTAAACTTGATCACTGCCTTTAAGGTACTGTAACTTAGTAGGGATAAAATAGATAAGACAGAACATAGGAAGTTTCAAGTCAGTTGAATGTTAAGTATTAAGTGGTTGACAGGGTGGGAGGAACAAGAGTGGTAGAAATCCTAATTAAGTCATATGTGGATTGATTCTTAAAGAATGAGCAGAACTTTGGCAGGAGGAAATAGGAAGGTATCAGCATATATGTAGGTTGAAGGGATATTCTAGGTGGGGAAGCTGGCAAGAAATCATTATCCCACTTGCTTAATACTTTACATGTGAGAAACTCTATTACACAATAATCTTAGTCTGTAACCTACACACTACATACTCTTCTTTCACAAAATGATAAGTGACGTTCACTGGGCTACTTCTCTTTCTCTTCCCTTTCCTCTTCTTCCTCCTCTTTGCTTCTTCTTCCTCTTTCTATTCCCCATCCTTTCCTTTCTCTTCTTCCTCTTCCTCTTCTTTTCCTCTTTCTCCTCCTCCTCCTCCTGGTAGTACTGGGGCTTGAATTCTGGGCCTTCACATCAAGGTACATGCACAGCTCTTTTTATTATTTTATTTTATTTTTTATTTTGAGGACCTAAAATATAAGAGTAAAATAATGAAATAATTATCAGGTAAATTTTGAAGCAGCATGGTTATTCTGAGAATGAGCAGTTATCACCAGGACAATACAAATTAGAGCCACAATATGGTGCTACCCACTCATTTCTAGAGCTAAAATGGAGGTAGAGCAACTGAGATTTTCATATCTTGCTAATGGGATGTAAAATGTATTCCCATGATGAAAAATAGTTTGGCAATTTCTCAGAGAGTTATACATATTTTTATCATGAGCTATCAATTTGACTCAGAGAACTGTTTGTAAAAGAAATGAGAAAACATGCCTATGGAAATTTTTGTATGCAAATGTTCATCACAGCATTTACATGAAAACTGAAAACAACCAAGATGTCAATCAATTGGTGAATGAATAAATTATGAAAAATCTACACAGTGGAATGTTACTTACCAATATGCAGGAACAAATAATTGATAACTAAAATAACATGAATGTATCTCAGAAACAGCTGGGTTATTGAAAGAAATCAGAAATGAAAGACACTATATTATAAAATTACATTTCTATGAAGTTCTAGAGAAGGCAAAAGTATGGTGGCAGGAAGCAAGTCAGTGATATTCTGGAGCCAGGTAGAGAGTTAGATTATGAGAAACCTTTTTGATGTTATGGAAATACTCTCTATCTTAATTTTGGTGGTGATTAGATTATTGTATGCATGTCCCAAAACTCTTCAACTCGATCACTGAAGATTGGTGAATGTATTGTATATAACTTGCAGGTCAGTGAAGTTGTTAAAAAAATAAATGGGCTCTTATTACACAACAGTTATTTTATTAGATTGTTTTGTTGAGAAATAATTCACTGAAAGTATTGCAAACCCAAGGCTAACAAGGGTCTAAAAGAGTCTTCTCCTTTGACCCTACTTCTAGAATTGGATTTCCTTAAGAAATACGGAAGGAAATGAACTGGTTTGAGTAACTTGCTTTCTTCCTTTTTGAAATGGAGCCAACAGTGCATGAAAATAGTAGGGAAGGTTCCTCTGATGAAGCTAGAGAAGGCATTTCTGTTTGGAAGGCCTTTGGTCTTGGAAAATGACACGGACGATGGAGATACTTACAAGACAGGAAAAGAGGTAGATCCAGGTCTTGTTGCTCCTAAACAGAGTATCATGCATGGTAAGAATTTCATTTATTAGCAGACTATAAACAGTGTCTATGAGACAACCTTCCAGAGAGCAGGTCAGAATAAGTGTCAGAAACTGTTCGGTGGTGGGAACTTTGAGAGATGCCATCTCAAGGCTTTGGACTGAAAGTCCTTGATTTAAAAAAAGATCAGAAAATTGTTGCTTGAAGATGGCATAAAATGATTAGAAAGAATGTGGGCACATATAGTGTGATCAAAATATACGATGAATGTTTATATAAAAATTAATTCCAGTAAAAGCCATTAATCTACTATACAAATCTCTCTCCCAGCTTCGGACACACTCATCCCAATATTCTTGCCACTTTCTTAAGCAGTTCTGAGAGTCCTCTTTCATATTTTCATAAGGTGTGATGGGAAAAGGAAAGGAAGGACAAGAAAAAATAGAATAGAAGAAATAGAACATGAATTTAGAATGAATTGAGTTTGACAACTGAGTATCACTGTGCATCCTTTGATCGTAGGAAACTATGGAAGAGAACAGACTGCTACTCAAAGCTTGGGTTACCTGAGCTGAGAGAAGACAGTAGGTGCTTTGAGGATACAAGCAGAAAAACCAACTCCTCTGGTCGTTCAGTGGAAAATATTCTGAGAGCTTTGTAGGACCTTCAGTTCGATAGTCCTGGCAGGAAAAAAGTGCAGTAAGACCTGGTGATTGGTACTGTAAATACTACAAATATCTGAACCTTTTATAAGATTCCAAAGTCTTTGTTACCTTTCTTTGGGAAAAGAGGCAGTAGGCCCTCGGATTTCCCTCAGATATGATGCTATCTTTCACTAAATTGGCCATGAACTCAGCTGACTGGCATCTCAGCCAGACCACCTTTGGCCTTTTCCTCTCTGATGACATTTCCTCCTCTGTACCCCCAATTCACTGCAATGATTTCAGGTTACATTAATATAATCTAGACTTAAGTACTGTGCTCACTTCACAGCTTTGTCTGAAGTGAACTAAAAGCTGGGGATTTGTCTTGATTTCTGAGCTTCTGAGCATAGTGCTACTGTAATGGTAATCTTCTTGTGTCATTAAGCTACTTTAATGTGGAAAAACTCAAGAAATTATGCTCATTTCTATGGCAAAAATTCCCTGGAAGTGCCAGTTGAAGGAACTCAGACTTTACCATATATATGAACCTAAGCTATTTACCTATTAATACATTTTATCCAATTTCTCCCCTAAAGTCCCCTCCCCTCCCTATGTACAAAGGCTATTTTTCATTTTTCCTTATGTTTTTGCTTTTTTCCCTTCCCTGCTCCCTGATCCTTTTCCCAATTGAACACTTTCTTCCCATTTCCCAACATCCATTATAAAAGCTCAAGTCCTTTGGCTGAGCCTGTGTAGAATAACTTGAGAAAGAATTGAGAGCGTTAATTCTTCTGCATGTTAAATTATTTGGAGTTTAATTTGTAGGAGAATTTAATCTTTGGACTTCAATTTCTCCAGGGAATTTCACAATGCAAGGAAGTTTATATGCAAATTTGGAGGATCTTTATGTTGCTGGAAATTTATTAGTAGAATATATTAGTGTTGCCATTTAATCATATTGCATAACCTCTTGTGAGCTACGCTGGGCAGTATACTTAGGCATCCTTTGGGATGGAAAATAGAAGAGAGATCAAATTCTCAGGCTAGCATATCTGTAGATTTGAAGTGCATCTAATTAGTGTACTGCCTGGAAACAATTTCATGCACTCCACTAGTAATCACAGGAGGAAGCCAAGAGTAGTGTGTGGATTGAGGAAGCGGATCTTTGAAGGTGAGAATGAGGCTGTCTTTAATCACACTCATGTCTGATAAACTTCATGGCTAATCCCAAAGTATGAAGGAAAGAATGGTGGGAGATAACACCCTCTAAGGTTCCTACTAACCCTTTTTTTATATGTGAAGGTTCCTAACTAACTTTCACTTCCTTGTTTTTTGCCTATCTTTTTCCTTACTCCACATATTAACTAGAAGGAGATACTCTCTGGTTAGTGTTTGTCTATTTTTGTGGAGCTGATCTATTACAAAGTTTCTAACATTAAGATGTTAAAATCTATTATTTTCTCTCATTGTGAGGTAGGGATCTGGAATGGTACTTTATTTTCAGATCCATCTTTTACCTTTAGATGGACTTTCTTAAAATCTAGCTGGAATAGAAATGGGAGATAGAACAAAAGGAATAATCGCTGTATTTTTTTTTTTTTGGCCATATACTCCTATTCTACCTTAACTTTTACAGTAATCAACAATTTGATGTTCATTTTTATGTTTCTCATTGCGAGTTATTTCTTGATAGCTGTAGTTGTTGTTATGTTCTTTAATTCTCTCAGACCAGAAGAGTCCGATGGGGAAGAGTAGGGTTCATCAGAGATCAGAGACTTGAAGTGGTAGAAAATGAGCCAGAAAATGCAATGGGCTAAAAAGTGTCAGGAAGTGTAGATTATCACTTATTTGTCTGTCTGTCTGTCTGTTTATCTATCTGTCTATCTACCAAAGGGGCATTGGGGCAGGTGAGCAGTGCAAACTCATTGGCTGACACAAAGAATAATCTGCCAATGATACATTAGTAGATTGAAGACAGGTGACAGGAGATGGTCAAGATGGGGTCGTACACTCAGAAACAGGGAAGCTGAGGAGGGAGCCATGCTCTTGTCTTCACTCATTTAAACACAACACCGTCCTAATGATGACCTGTGTTTACTTTAATCTTAGGAGGTCTTGATGCCCAAAGGCGCAGATCACTGACAATGGTGAGAGAGGGAATGGAAGGCACCTGGAGTTGGAGAAGTCTGAACCTTTTAATGCTAGAAGCCTGAGTGATCCAGGGTCCTCTTCCTCCTCCTTTTCCCTTTGGTCCCTGCCTGTTCCTACTGCCACTGTCCCACGATCTTAAACATAGCTACTCACCGCATACTCCTCAGTATATGCTTAGCAATGGTCTCCTTGTACACACGAACCTGGACTATTTTTGGCCCATACAGCTGGAACAGAACAGGGGGTTTATAACCAAGGAAGTAAAGGTAGGAAAAATGATAATATTATAGAGGTGCAATCAATAAAACTGGATAGATGTCTCTGTATGGAAGATAAAGAAAGTAGTTGTTAAAATAATGAAATTATTCAGCCCCAGAAGTTTAAAACTAGAGTGGACAAAATTTTTCTCTCAAGGCTTTGTGAGCCATGTGCTACCTGTGGTAACAACTGAACTCTGCCATCTAGTGCAGCCTGCAAGTATCAGTAGATGATACATAAACAGCGGCACATCTTTAGTAAAATGTCTGGCTCACGGTGTATGGTTTGCTGACTCCTGGCTTAGAAGTCAGGGCTCATTATTAAACGCTTTCCTCTGAGTTCCAAATTCACCCTTTTATTCCTGTCTTGAGGTGCTAGAGGTAGGACTCTGTAAATCACATTTCTACCCCACATTTCTGTTTCACCAGCTCTTCCCTGTGGGATTTGGAGCAGTGAGAAGGAACATATCTATTCTTGTTTCACTTACTGTTTCCGTTGAGGTTATCACAACGATATTTTTTGTCCGTGGAAGATGCAGTTGGTTTTGATTTCCTGTTGGTTTTCACATTCCTAGAACCCAGGTGTAACTGAGCAGCCTCCAAGACAGTCGCACCCTCCTGCGAGATGTCCCTGTTGACATCGCTGAGCTTCTGCCCTGAGTTCCTGGGGATCAGCACTAGCTGAACAGATTCATCTCCCTGACCCAAGACCCTGGGTCCTAATGACCCTATTCCCTATCTCTACTTGGAGTTCCCCCAGCCCGAAGATTGGTAGCTGCTGGCTGCAGTTACTATATTTGTGTCACTATGGTATTCCTTTTCCTTTTCAACCCCTATCCCATCTACCTTCCTTCCTTCATGAAAGTCTATTGAAATAACTGATGTGATTTTTACTTTCCTGACCTAAAGCTAGGGAAAAAGTTTTACTCTCAAAGGACTACTGTCTTGAATACATAAAAGCTTAAAAATAAGCTCCCCCAAATTTAAAGACCCAATTCAAAAATGGGTACCTGAAGTACCAGGGATTTAGCTCACTGGTTCTAGCGTCTGCCTTGCAAGCACAAGGTCCTGAGTTCGATCTCTAGTAACCACAAAACACAATGTTAGGTGTGCTGACTCATGGCCATCAGCAGTCAGTATCACACACCACAATGCCAGGTGTGGTGGCTCACATCTGTGAACCCAGCACTCAGGAGGCAGAAGCTGGAGGACTGCTGAGTTCAAGGCTTGCCTGGGCTACATAGTGAGCTCAGGGCCAGCCGGAACTACGAAGAGAGACCCTGTCTCAAAAAAAAAAAAAAAGGCATCTGAAATGAACAGAGGGAGGAATCAACTTTTCAGAGGGAGAAGTAAAAGTGGCTAAGAAGCATGTGAAGAAATGTTCAACATCACTAGTCATTCAAGAGACGCAGATGAAAACAACACTGAGATTTCATCTCACTCCACAAAGAATGGCTGCTATCTTGAAGTTAACCAGCAACAAATGCTGGTGGAGCTGTAGGGAGAAAGGAACCCTTGTCCATTGTTGGTGGGAATGTAGACTGGTGCAACCACTATGGAGATCATTGTGGAGATTCCTAAAAAAACTTGGATTAGAGATTTCATTTGACCCTGCTATTCCCCTGCTAGGTATATACATGAAAGAATTAAATGATTCATACCACAGCAACATTTGTGCACCCATGTTCATAGCAGCTCAGTTTGTGGTAGCCCAATCTTGGAAACAACCCAGATGTCCATCAACTGGAGACTGGATAAAGAAGATGTGTGTGTATGTAAATAAACAGAGTATTACTCTGCTATTAAGAATGATAAATTTGAGTCATTTGTACTCCAATGGACGTACCTTGAGGACACACTCATCAGAAATAAATAGGTCACAGATGTGTAAATAATCTGTCTTTTCTCTGTTATGAGAAACTGAAGATATAAATGAGTTCTAGAGTGTATGATAGATACTGTAAAATAAAAAATATTCAAATGATAAAGGGGGTAGGGGTATATAATGTGGGGAAAATGTGATGGTAAAAAAAAGGAAACAAAGCTTATGCATATATGGGGTGGGGGATTGTAGGGTGGGCAGGGGAAGGGAAAAATGAGACTTAAGACGCGTCATATATTGGTACAAATTTTCAATGTCAATTGTGATCTTGATGTGTATATAAAATGTATCAATAAAATCAATTAATTTAAGAAAAGAAGCCAGGAAAAGAGTAAATTTTAAGAAGATGGTCAATATGGGCAAATTCAACAAACATCAAAGGAAAATCGACACAAGGCAGCTTCAACCGAAAAGCAGAGTTAGAATTGGAACCCTTGGTGCCACAATGGGACCAGTAAGAACTCTTACTTTTTAAATGAAAACATGTAAAGGTGAAAGAAAGGCAAACGATTATATAGAATCTAAATAAATGTATTTATTTAAGCTTAACTTGAAGATTTTAGAGAGTGATGATGTTATCAGTGGTGAGGGGTAATGGAATACACATTGAGTAAGAAAAAAACCCACTTGTAATAGCTGAATGAAAGAAGAGGTACGAAGAAGGATGGGATAGAGAATACAACTGATACACAAGAAGACCATTTCCTCTGAGATCCAGATAAGTTTAGGTTTGAAGAGAGGAGAAGTTAAAGGTATGAATACTGAAAATATCTTAACTCACTGTTCCATGTCCAACATCATGGGACCAAGTAGCGTTTCTGTCTTTTCTCCTAAACCATGCGGAGGCCAAGAAATGGGAACAGCTGCTCACTCAGGACAGACATGGATGATGAGGCCGTGAATGATCCTGGCCACATCCTCTTTCTAAAGAAAGATTTCTGTCCTGGCTGTCAGGAATGCTGTTGGAGAAAGCCTATATCTGTTGTTCCTTTCCGCGATGGCTCAGCTGCAGAAGATTCCTTGCTCGAATCACTTCCTTCTAGGAGCAACTCATGTCTAGAGAAATCCTAATGTGGAACATTTCTGAGGTGTCATTTTAAATCGAGAGCTTCCTGAGGTTGATTGGGACTGTGGAGCCGTGTCATAGCCTGACTTCTCCCCCTGGCCAGTCTTGCTCACGCCCTGTCCACTCTGCAGCTGTATTCTCAAGTACACACCTAATAATAATCCTGCATACCGAGCTGCCCTGGAGTCTCCTTCATGGAGAATCCACCTGCAATTCTAACTGAACAACTTGCTTAAAACAGCTACGAATCAAGATGAACATTAATGCCCTTAGCTCCAGGTACCCACCTCTAATTTATCTGGTCATAAATTCTCTCCAATCAGCTAAAACACTTAAAAGCCACCTGGCCTAAATTCTAAAATTCTGTAGATAACCTGTCTCAATGCTTTCTTTTGAGGCTGTTTCACCTTGCTTCAATACATTTATTAAACTTAGCTTTGCTTGCATGACAGGTTTTTATTGTGGTCTTGTTTAAAGAGAGAATAGTGGAAAGTTTTCATCAAATAGCATTTTTCTCCCTGAGTTTCAGAAAGTCTAGTAAACTTAGGTAGAAAGAAAAGATTTTAGGGGAGTAAACATGCACACACACACACACACATGTATACACTCAATATAATAAGTGACCAACTCTAAAATTCATGCTTTCTGTCTTGCCAAGGTGGGTGGCAATTCTATGGATTAAGATCAGTAGCATGGTCAGCATAGGTGACTGTTCTCTTCACCATGTAGCTAATGTAGCCAGACATTCCCCTTCCTCTGACAGAGTGACTTAGGCTCTGGAAGTGGGAAAGTGGCTTCAACTGAGATGCCATTTATTTCGTTGGCTCTGAGGTGGCCCTGTCATCCACTCTTGTTTCCTAGGATTTCCCTCCCCCTACATGATCTTCTGCTGCTCAGAATCAGCAAGAGAAGTTCATTATCACAGGACACTTCTGTCTCCTCATCGTTTAAAATATATTGGTATGAGCTGGGGAACACATAGACAAATCCTAGAATTTTTCTTCCAAATAAGCCTAAGGTTACTACCAGAATGATTCTGTATGTGAGTTGAACTTTAATATGCTCAAATAGGATATGACCTTGAGATGAAATTCGTCAGTTCTTCTGCCTTGTATTCCATCCTGAAAATATTCAGAGAGGAGTATTTCCTGTATAGTTTCAGTAAATCTCAGTAAAACATATTTTTTTTTACTTGTTTAAACCAATTTCTTCTTTCTACTAATGGAAAGAGCTCACACTATTACTGAATATCTACTAAGACAGGTCCATTAGCCATCTCATAATTCCAAGTTGTATCGCTGAAGATAGAAGATCTTCACCTTTTCTTCTGTAGGCCAAATGGTACCAAATTTTTTTCTTCCTATGATTTCCCAAGATGGTTTCTATTTCTCTTTTTTGAGTGCATTATTGGTAAAAGCAGAGGTGGGGCATTCATTAAGTCAAGCTCAACCCACAAAAGATTCTTAACTCAAATTACCAGCCTCCAAATTTTCAAACTTTTGAAGTCGAGGCCTATTTGAAGTCATATGGGTTTTCCCCTCCTTTTATTATCTTCATCATCAAGAGCAGATGCTGTTGTCTAGCGGCCCAGACTGTCACAGCCGTCAAGCATACCACTGGCCTCACAGCGTCAGACTTATGGGGTTTCCTTTTGTTGTCCAATATGCACCTTAAAGCCCCTCTGGTTAGGGTCTGTTAGGAGCTATTTTTAATGAGAGGCACAAAGGTAAGACACATCCTCAGCAGAGACGATAAGGCTGAGTCTTGGTGCTTATGATCTAGAAACTCTGCCACCTTCAGAAAGAATGAAACAGAAGCCCTGGCTAAGCACTTTTCCCCATGCATAATTTGCTTTTCTGAAGTGGTACTTAATGTTACTGTAGATCAAATTAACATATGAATCTTTAAGGAAAAGACAAACCTGAATTTTAAAATGACACATTCTTAAAAAATAAAAGATTAGGTCACATTTTATAATTACATGCATGAAAGCAAGCTAACAATATGGTTATACAATTTTCTCTAATAATTTGCCTAAAACGAGTGCATTTCTATTCTCATAATTACCATGAGCTTTCTGGCTTTTGTACTCACAGGCTTCATCTTCCCACGGTTGCCGCTTGCTTTGAGTTTTGTGTTACTCCTTTGTGTCTCTAGCTCCTCAGTGCCCTTTGCACTTGGGGAGAGGTAACAGGCTCTCCCGTGGGTGACGCCACTCTGAAGCCTGTGGCTGTTTCATGCCTGGTCACTGCATTTCATCCCGCTTCTTCCCGGTGTCACTTAAGCCAAACCTTTGTACGTGACTTTTCTTTCTCCTCAAAGGATGTTACCTTTACTTAAAGGCTGTCTACACACTGCCAGCCAAGCACACTCAGTTTTCCTCTGTAAGGGAGAGAGATTTCTGTCCTTGCTTGTTGGTATGTGCAAGCATGTGAACTCAGTGTCAAAAGACAGATTAACAAGAGAAAAGCTCACACAAGACCATTTCTTACAAGGTTTACATGACATAGGAGCCTCCTGAAGGGAAGATTCAAAGGGGAGGGCATATCTTTTCATGTTTAGGTTTGATGAAGAGTGGAGAGTAGTGAGGAGGCGAGGCTGGACAAAGGCTCTAAGGGGTCCTAGCAAAGCCTGTTCATCAAAACGTCCCCTTCATTCTTGTGTCTGTGGAGTGGAAGATGCTACTCTCTCCCATGAAGAAGTTAGGCCCTGCTTTGTAGAAGTTCAGACAGGGGTCTTCCTGCTTCTGCTGTTTCCTCAAGGGGTCAGCACATCATATGTTGTGGTTACTGTGACCTGAACCCCATCATCTCATCTAAAAATTAGTTTCTGAATTCTCTTCTCTTCCTTCAATTTGAGATGCTCTAGCATTTACAAACCTTCAGCTACTCCCTAGGATTTGAACTTCAACCCTTAAAATAAACGTTCCTTGGATAATAATTTGTTGTTCTTCAGTGTGTTGTTTTAGCTCAGTTCTCAAGTAGGTGAGTGGAGAATCCTCTGCATGGGCAAGGCCCACCAGTCATGTTTGCAAATGAATTTGTGTCTTTTCAGTTTTTAGTGTGGTTTTGTACTTGGAAAAGCCTCACAGTCAACCATCTTACAACTTCTCAAATTCTGAGAAAGTCCTAAACCTTCCAAAAGGTAATCAGGAAATCACTCAGATCACAAGATACTTTCTACTTCCATTTTCTACCCTTTGATACCTTGTTTAAGGAAGAGATAGCCTGTCTAGATCTTACCTCTGTTCAGATGTTCCTGTTTCCTCATTTTCAGTATTTTTTTTCCCACGGTTTTTATATTCTTTCCCTTAATGGTTAGATGGGTAGAGGAGATTGCCCTCTGAGAATAGATAGCAAGGGATGACTTTACCAATTATAACAGAGTTTTCTTTTGTGGCAATCCTACATGGACAGTATATTAAATTATTAACCACCTAAGAATACTGGTTATACATCTGGTACAAGATTTTGGAAATGTTATTTCAAGGGAAAACCTTCAGGGTGACAGCTCGAAAGGTGTGAAATTTGACAATCACTTACTGCCTTTGGTCTTCAGTTTCTTCTTTAAAGTTTGTTTCAGGTGAGGTGTATTTTGGGTGACATTTAAAGCTTTTCTCAGATCTATCAGTTTTTGAGCAACTGCTCATCTTTTCCCCCCAAATGAGTTTCCCCTTCTGACTGGGTGATGATTTCCCAGAAGGCCAGGATGGTTGCAGCCATCTTGGGAGCCCACGGTCCTGGTGCGGGGTTGGGTTCGCGAGTATGTGCTGATGAGCAAATGCCCGGCTCAGTGACCTTCCTCCTTCAGTAATAATGACCTGCCCTCTCCCTTCTGCCTCCTGGGGCTCAGACGGACTATTCCATGCCTTTTTCTCCTAATGTAGCACCCCACTCCATCTTGTCCTTGGCTATGAAGTCGCGACACAAATTTCTGAACTTGACATTAAACTAATACTATTGCAACAGTATTTTTTTTTGTTGTTCTGTGGTAGCCTTGGCCTCCTAAGCCCTCCCGTGTCATAAATACTGCCCTATTAAGCTCCCAAAGCTTTTTGGTTTAAGATGTCTAATCCCTGCACTGTACACACTGCCACTCGGCGTGTGCCATAATCTATCTCCAGCCTACATGACATGGATTCTCTGTGTCACCTGCCGGCCATGGTCTTCTAGACACTTGCACTGTCCAGTCTATAGGTTTCTCATTGCTCTCTCTCTATCTGAAATGCTCACATTTCCTCACCATCTCTTGAAATCTGTCTGTCCAGGGTCAGGTCCATCAGTTTCCCCTGAAGTCTTTCTAGGTTATATTCTAACCCACACTATTCTGCCCTTCACTCATCATGACAATAATGGCCTCATGGATCAGGACAGTTCTCATTCTGTTGTCTTAATCACATGCCTATGCCTCGTAAACCAATGTCTCTCATAGGCTCCTTGAGAGTGGGAAGTACGTCTGAGGGATCTTTGCCATTGTCCACAGTCTAACAGTGATGACAGGTGTAGCAGCTGTTTACACTGTTTGATCACTTAAACGTGCTGTACACCCTGACAAATCCTTTATATCGTCTGCCTCAGGACAGATGGTCCCCGACTGACCTTCCACTTGTTTTCTATTTCATGATGGTGTGGAAGCAGGAACCACACTTCCCTTTTTGAATTTTCATGTTTCTCTAGGCTAGCAGAAGGCAGCATGGCGCTCTTGTGAGGCTGGGAAGGGCAGTGAGGTCTCTGTCAGTCACAAGCTCCCAGTGGGGGATGGGACTCTTACGGTGTGCTACGATGTTTAGTAGGTTAGATGTGTTTAATGTAAAATATTTTCAGCTGACAGTGGGTTTATTGTGATGCAACCTTTCCAAAGTTTTAAAAACATCTGCACCCCAAACCACCCTGTATATGGATACTATTGTCTCCATTCTCATACAGGGAATCCAGGCCTAGAGACATTCAAGAATTTTCATTAGGTCATTTACAAAATCACCAGAATCTAGTTCAGCTTTTACATGTAGTAAACAACCTCAAAATTGAGTAATTAACACGAGATGTGGTTTTTGTCTCCCCCTTCTTGGTAACTGAAGCACAGCGTTGAGAAGGCGGCTATTTTGAGTTAAGTTGGATCAGCCTGGAGATCTAGGTGGAGTCAGAAGCAGAACAGGAGGCCTGACAATGAGCACGAGAGAACTGTAAGATGAGAAAAATATTTCCTTCGTAAGTGGAGAAAGATTTATATGATCTGAAGAGAAACCAAAGTATTGAAAAATATTTCTCAGTCAGTTGTAGCCCTTTCTAGGAAAGTGGTAAAATATCAAATTGTTCTGAGTCACTAAGCTATGAAGAGGAGGAGGGAAGAGTTGAGAGCCAGCATCCCTGCAAGAGGGAGGAGCACGGGCACTTGTTTAGCTTAGGGTGGTAGCTGGACAGCGCAGAAAGCTTCCCATTAGATTCTGAGGAGTAAGCATGTTAGTTAAAATTAAAACAATATTTTGTAATGGGAAATCTGTGACTGTAAGTAATATGATTCAATTACAAGGAGTGGGTTGCACGTGGTAGTGTAATGTGTTTTAGGGCCTAAGAGGGAGTTGAGGATACAGTTTGGGTTCATGGTGGCCTTGGGGATACATAGAGTGGGAATAAAACATTTCTATTCTCTATTCCAAATACTGCTCAGAACTTCTCAGGGTGGGAGAAGCCTCAGAGAGATGGACGTGACGATGGGCTCAGGACTGAAATGGAGCCTTTGCTGGGCCGAAGGAAGGCCTGTGCTCTGGGAAGTCACAGTGCCCCAGGGTAGGGTGGCAGAGTGACGAGTGACACCAGCCAGGCCTCCCCGAAGGGTGTAATCCTGGAGAGCTGAGGCCCAACCGACACTCTGGAAGGGGAGAAGGAAATTGAGAGCTACCTGTGCTGGGCAACCACTCCAGAGGGACCTCTTTAAACCACCATTGAGGGGGTGTGACCTGTGATATTCAGTAAACACTCAGACTGTGTACATGTGCAGTGTTTGGCATAAGTGTCATTTCATTTAATGTTTCACACCCCACAAGGAAGAGACTTGGAGAGCTTAAATAACTTATGCAAAGCAAGTGAGGAAGTGGCTGCATGAAAACATTCACAGCTAGATCTTTGATTTTGCTGTACGTCCATGTTACTTTCTGTTCGAAGTAAAGCCTGGTCTCTAGGCTCTGATCCTGGTTCTGCTACTAACTGGTCATGGGTCCTGCAACGATGTTGACTGAGTTTGTTCCCAGGGTTGTGAGTCTCTCTCACATCTTTACATCATCTAACAAAGGCAGGGAAATAAATCCAAATGGTACTAGGAAGTAAGCTACATGACCTTAATATGGTTAGTCAACTTAAAAGCTTCTACCTAAAAATTTAAAAGTAAGAAAATGGACACAGAGGAATCTAAAGAGAAAATGCATAGGAAGCCTAGATGCCTGAGAATTAGAATCGCTACATTTCTGCTGCAGTAAAACAGGTTACAATGAGGGGATAAAGATCCTGGGAGCCAGAGGTCTTCAAAAGTGGATTTGTAATAGACTGCTTTCCCAGATGAACACAGCAGTCCTGATGCTTGAGTCCTTTTGCCTTTGATTTATAAATGTGTAGTATATTTCCAGGCCTACTGTTCCGAGGGCTTAACCTGACAACATGTAAGATGCACAATGCTGTATGTTTCCTAAAAGAAATTACAATATTTTTTGTCTTAACATTGGGATGGTTTTAAAATCATTATTTACAAGGTGTGTTAGAGATTACAATGGGGTGGGATAATCAAAGGTCATATCTGAGTTAGTTTCACCCAGAGTTAAGGTAATTAAAAAGGAATAAAGTGCGGAAACACACTAAAGTATGGATGAACCGTGAACACCTTGACAATATTATGATCTGTTTAAAAAGTCAGCACTCATGGGCATATCATGAAGCTCTAAGTCAGTGGAATCTGTGCTAGCATCCACTGTTGTCTCTGCTTCTAAAAGGGAGAATATGTACGAAATGATCTCCCTCATAGGGTCTAGCTCATGGTAAGCACAATGAAATGTTTGGACCCTTTCCATTACTGAGAACCATATAATTTCCTTCTCAGTAGAGAAATATAACCAGTTGGAAGCTATTTATATCAGCAAGGTAGGGAATTCGAAGCTTATGCCCCTCACATTTATTCTCCTGGAAGAAACGGAGGCATTATTGAAATAAGTCAGGGTGCTGGGCGTGGTGGCTCACGCCTGTAATCCCAGTACTTGGGAGGCAGAGGCAGGAGGATTGCTGAGTTCAAGGCTTGCCTGGACTACATAGTGAGCTCAGAGCCAGCCTGAACTACAAAAAAGTGAGACCCTGTCTCAAAAAAAAAAAAAAAAAGTCAGGGACTCGGTTTCAATATGTAATCTTTCCCTTTCCAAGAAGTCACTGAAAACACATTTTATCACCTGGTCTTAAGGCAGCTCAGAGATTTTTATCCTAAACTGACACAAATGAGAGTTCTGGCCTTAGTTATACAGGTACAGAAATTATTTGTTTGCTTCATTTGCAAATTTGTTATTTTCCTTTAGAAGATTTTCTGTTATAGACCACATGGTTTCTGGCTTAGTCAGTTCCAGTGTCTTAATCATTTAGAAACTCTCAGTTCAACCAGACAATGTTAATCATGTGCATAACCTCTTCCTTTTTCCTCAGTAAAATCCAAAACCTTCTGTTCATAGTAGACTTTTCACACTGCTCCTTAATTGAGGAAACCTACAGAGGCTTGATTTAGGAAATATTCTTCTTCAGTACAGATGTCAAAATTTTCTTACACTTATATTTCTAACCTATTTTTTTTCCTCATTGGTAAGTGAGAGAGTACCTTTCCTACATTTTTACACAGGAGTTCAGAAAAGTCAGATAAAACCAGGGGACACATTTAAATGACCAGAAGGTAGAATATAAAATAGACACATAGTATGGGCAGTGTAGGGCCACTTGACCTGGCAATGCTTATTCACTATTTATCACTACAGCCAGAACTCTAATTTCAGTAGCCATGATTGTTTGAGGCTTTGAAGGTCACTTGGAAGAAAGACTGCTGTGGCCTGTGGAATATTTGGAGATGCTGTTGACCTCTGGATATTTGTTAGACCGTAGACGAAGTGTTATAGACAATTCCATCTCAGCTGTATATAAACAAAACAAATAGAGGCAAATCCTTCTTCATACTGCAACACAGCAAGCTTTATGCCTCCTTGGGCTATTGCCCTGTGAAATCCCCTCTTTTGAACCTATGGTTTCTTGGCATCTTCACTCATTCTCTTCGCACATGTCTAGCTTTGCTAGATTAAAGACATCAGATAGGAACACAAGACATTTCCGTTTTTCACCTACCTAGCTAAACTTTTCCCTTATCTACTCCCTACCAACAGGATTGTGATTTTCAGTACACAAAAATATCTAGCTCCAGAATTTATTAACCAAAGAAAAGAAATCACAGAGATGTTGTTGCATAAATAGAGTCACAGAGCCATTTCACTTTCAGCAAAGCCTTCTGCACAAAGTGGCAGCAAGGGGCAAATTGCTTTGAACATCTTCCATTTTTAAAACGGGTTACTTAGCATGGTTCACTTTACTTGAGACAATTTTAATTTTCCTAATACAATTGAGTCTTTGTTTTACTTGTTTTTTCCTCTTTCTTATATTTCCAATGATAATAAACTCATTTAAAATCTTACATCAGGGTTTAAATTGGTCCATTAACTCTTACCTACTCTTTTTTATTCTTCTTTAATTTCTCCATCAAAATGAGACTGTGTTCAAATTCCTAGAATATGATTTTCGTTAGACTTGCTTTTAATGTTCAAACCAATAAAACAGCCCTGCTTCTCTTCTGTTTATGAGTGTATAATGAATTCTCAATATCCAAATACCTTACCTGGGATTCAAAGTTCCTCATAGTGTGATTTCAACTATCTTTTTAGACTTTTTCCCCATTATATCCTTACTTTTTTTTGAGACAAGGTCTCACTTTGTAGTTCAGGCTGGCCCTGAGCTCACTATGTAGCCCAGGCAAGCCTCGAACTCATGGCAACCCTCCTGCCCCTATCTCCTGAGTGCTGGGATTACAGTTGTGAGCCTGTTTCCTTAATTTTAAAAAAGCCATCTCTCTAGCAAAAATTGATGGAGTCACTGTAGATACCTGCTCTTCTTCTCAGCCCTCCCTGCAAGTGGATTTTGATTTTATCATGCTGCTGCTATTTAGAACGAGAACTGAGATAGCAATTTCAGGTCATTAAAATTGAATTATACTCATTCACTCATGCATCCATCCATTTATCCATCCATTCACCCATTTAGCGTCAAGCCTTTCATAAACTTCCACTGAACAACTACTCTAGACATCCACTTTAAATTCAATGCACAGCATGACAATACTTGACCTGATGGTACTTTTAATCTTGCAGAAAAAGAGAGTCATGTGGATCATTATGCACAGCTAAGAGTTACAGGCGGAGGCAAATTGATGGAGGACTGAATTTCCCAGAGTGAGGAAACTGATGAGAAAAGTTTTCTAGGGGAGAGAATATTTGGACTGATTCTTAGAACAAGAGCCAATGTCCATCTGAGGGTTATGGAAGGACAGTCTAGCCAGACTGGATGTAAAGACCAATAGCGATGAAGCTGTTTTAGTAGCAACTAGCTCTTAGTGGCCCTTCCTTATTGTAGGGGATTGGGATTTTATTTTGGCACCAAAGAGGAACCATAGGTAGAGTGTTATGCTTCTGGTTGGGGAATCTGTGTGACTGCTATTGTTATTCACAAAGAGATCGCTTCTCGGCCTTTTGGCTAAGATCAAGTGTTATTCACAAAGAGAAAAAAATTGGGCGGCACATTTGGGAGGAAGAACAGCTCTGTTTTGTTTCTGTTGCGGTAGGAGGGATGGTGGGATTTCAGAAGGTGCCAGTAGTAGGTGGTTAGACACTCAGAAAAAGATGTGGGTCAGAGACTAAAATCCGACAGTAAACAGCCTGTAAGTCACTGAGGTGAAGTGATTCATTTTCCCATGAAGAACAGTAGGATGAGTAGAGAAGATGATAGTAGCCAGGAATACCAACAAAAGAGACTGTGGGAGATGGTCAGAGTGGCGAAGCTGAACTGGGAGGAGCCACTGTCACAGAAGCTGGAGGAGGACACAGGTCGAGGAAGTAGGTCAGTAAGGATTCCAAATACTGCCAAGGGATGGTCTAGTCACATGAGTCTTCAGCTTGGACATTAATGACCTTGCCAAAAGCCAAGAGAAAGGGAATTTTAGAGGGAATGCAAGTTGGAAGATTAGCAGTGCAAGACACTGTGCTTTCCCTCCTCTTACCACGGAAGTGATTGGGAACAGAGGGGAGACAGCTTTTGTGCAAAATGTAAGAAAGAGCAGATCAGAGCAAAGGTCCTATTTGGGGACCACTGAGAGAAGTGCTGTGCAGTGTGACTTATGCTAGGCTGGATTTTCCCCCGCAGGAGAAAGGAGCCAACCCCAGGGGAGCTATTGTCTCAGGAACTGGAACTGGATTCAGGACTGTGTGGAAGAGTGGCTCTTGTACTTTGAACGTGGAGCTAAGAGTGATCCAAGAAACAATTTGCTAAAGGAGACTTGTGTTGGATTTTGTCTGAAGCCTCTTTCATTTCTAAAATGTTATGATTCTGTGATTAATTTGCTAAATAAATTAATAGTACAAACAGCGGTTGAAGAGGAATGTTTAAATTACTTATGAGAACAAACTTTTTAAGTGCCCTTAAGGATCATAAAATCATCTGCTTCCATGGAAATAATTGATACACCAATTATAAATCTTTTTTCCACTGTTCTTTCAAGCAGATTTCCTGGGAATGGTGCTTGGTCACATTCTATTTACCTAGTTCAAGTTCTTGTTTGTATTTCAAAGCCATCGAATTGTGTTTTTTAAACAACATGTTTCAGCCTGGTCAACCCCCTGATAGGGATGAATTATTAAAATTTTATATGATGTGCAAGAAGGATTCTTGATGAACTGGTTCATCTCTGGAGAAATGTTCATCTTCTTAATTTAGGACACAGCTGTTAGAATTGCAGACTTCATCAAAAATGGCCACATATAACTCAGACACCTCTCAGAAACATTTCCTCTCAATTGGCATGGGCTTTGAGGACAAACCACATTCGAAAAATGTTTGTGTAACAGGAAAGTGTGGTGTCAAGATGATCAAAAGAGATACAAAATATATTTTCACAAAATTTGCATGTATTATTAAAAAATATCAGAGTGAACCTTCAAAATGAGCACACAATATTTAAGGGAGACAGCCCCAGTGAAGACACGGGCAGACTAAATGCACTTTAACAGACCCAACCTCAGCATCAATGAATTTTATTCTTTTCTTTAAGTTCGAGAATAACTGCAGTATTCCTTACCACTGTATGAGCAGATAAAATCTATGTTATTCTCATTCATTTGTTATTTGATTCTTGGATGAAGGCTTAGCTATAAAATGAAGGCCATTGGATAAATCCTGGTAGATGTCAGATGGTACATGTAAACTGGAGCTTTTGAGGGGTGTTTAATCAGAAGTTATGTTTATAGGGGCCGGAGGGTTAGCTCAGTGGTTCCGGCGCCTGCCTCGCAAGCGCAAGGTCCTGAGTTCGATCCCCGGTAACCACATATAATG